>VZUI01086079.1:0-118667 GCA_013401135.1 Cettia cetti
CCTGGGGCCAGGAGCAGGCTGTGCCTGGGGCCAGGAGCAGGCTGTGCCTGGGGCCAGGAGCAGGGTGTACCTGGGGTCAGGAGCAGGCTGTGCCTGGGGCCAGGTGAGGCTGGGCCGGGCCAGGAGCAGGGTGTACCTGGGGCCAGGTGAGGCTGTACCTGGGGCCAGGTGAGGCTGGGCTGGGCCAGGAGCAGGGTGTACCTGGGGCCAGGTGAGGCTGTACCTGGGGCCAGGTGAGGCTGGGCCGGGCCAGGAGCAGGGTGTACCTGGGGCCAGGTGAGGCTGGGCCGGGCCAGGAGCAGGCTGTGCCTGGGGCCAGGTGAGGCTGGGCTGGGCCCCTGCAGTGTGCTGGCTGCTGCACTCAGGCCCTCAGCAGGGCTGGCAGCTCTCCAGGTGAGGGGGCCACGCTGAGAGCCAGCCAGAGCAGTGAAGAAGTCTCTTCCCTGCTGGTAGTTACTTGAGAGGGCGTTGTTATTGTGACCTTGGAGGGATGCCCTGGAACTGCTGGGCTGGTCCAGCACCTGCTGTATGCATAGGTGCACTCTAAAGGGAAACAATTTAAATCTAGGTATCAGAAAATGTTTTGACAGTGCAAAAAGATATTTTGTCCTACAGTCCCTTTTTTTTTTTTTTTTTTTTCTACTTTTTAAGAAATCAAGGCAGCTCTCAGTGGGTTTATGTCCTTTTAAAATCTGCCCCAGTCTTGGAGCTCTGGCAGAAGTGATTTTCTGAAATATAATTCGGAGTGTATTATTGGAAAAACAAGGGTTACATAATCTGTCTAAAATCCCTTCTGAAATGGATTTTCTCAGAGTAGGTCAAATAATAAGGAGTTTTATAAATGTATTTGAAACGTAGATTTATTTTTTTTTCAGTAATGTCAGGAGGATCACTGATAGAAGTTTTTACTATCTTTTGGGAAATAATTAAGGTGATGAAAGTTAAAAGTGTGGCAGATATAAATCCTACACAAATGGGGTTGTTTTACTCAAACTTAATTGATTATTTAAAAATGTAATTAAGGCTAGCAGTGATACTGAAGCCTGTTTGAAAGCTCTCTGGAGGCCCAGGAGAATTCCTGCTGCCACTTTCCTGTGGTCTGCTGCCCCATTTGAGGGTAGTGAGTAGGGCTGGCACATTAATAAAGGGGAACTGGCACTGCTAAAGGGGATTTTTTTGCTCTACCCTTGTCTTGTAGCTGTGACAAAAATTCAGCCTTCCACTTCAGTGTGCAGGAACTTGCCTTATTTTCCTGGACTGCTGCTCAGTTGTTTTCCGACAACTATCAGAGCCCTGAATGAGGGGGTTTATTTTTAGTTTGTAATGGGTATGGAAAGCTTCTGAAATTGAACTCAGGAGGGAAGGACCTCAGGAAGAGGAAAAATGGCAGACTCCTTAAAACACAGACGGAGGTTTCTGAGGAATTTGTGCCAATTAAAACAAGACTGTGAAACAAAATATCTTTAATAATAGGACCAGAATAAAGTTGCAGCTTGTGAAAGTTCCTCCTGTTTCACAATGTTAGGTTATGGCAGTTACTATGTATTAATGCAACAAATCAATGGCACCAGATTGAAAGTAATGGGTGTGTCAATTGTGAAAACCAAGGGGAGAGGATTCATTATCCAGCTCCCTACTTCCTGCCTTGGACTTCAGAAATCTGTGATTTTCACAGAGAAGATACTTGCTGAAAAGGAGATTAAAACATGAAAAAACAAATACGTAATGCGAAACATTCAGGTTTAAGTTTGCTTTGTAAATCCGTGGAGGGTAGTTAATCTGTAGTAAAATCTTGCAGCAGAGAGTGGAACAACCCTATACCTTCCCATTTGGTATTTCCTCTGTTATTTGATATGCAAGCCTAGTTCATAACATAATCATTTAAAACATAAGACTAGGGAGATTTTCTGGATGACTTTACAGACTAAATTTGTTCCCAGCTCTGGTTTGCAAAGCAGAAAAGCAAACTAGATTGTCAAATGAAAATTAGTTAGCAATAAGAAAAGTATTTGCAGAGTATCTGCATAAGTTCTCTCTGCTTAATCTAATTGAACACACTTGGAGTGGGAACAGCCACAGAATTGATTTCCACACAGTAGGTTTGAGTGGAAGCCACAGTGTGGGGCTCAGCTCACCTGGGAGTGGCCTGTCTGAAATGGGTGTAGTTTAGTTGTAGTTTATATGAACAGGAAAATGTTCACCACTAGCACAATTTTCATTATTCTTGCATTTTCAAGATTTTGCCACTTCAGCTTGAAAAGGCCTCCTTAGCCATGAAATGGTTTGCTGAGGAG
Organism: Cettia cetti; assembly: GCA_013401135.1. Taxonomy (NCBI): domain Eukaryota; kingdom Metazoa; phylum Chordata; class Aves; order Passeriformes; family Sylviidae; genus Cettia; species Cettia cetti. Next base: position 2,295 of record VZUI01086079.1, read on the forward strand.
GTAAATCTATTTTACATACCTGCATGAAGGGGGAAAATTTTGCTGTGCATTGCCAGCAGAAAAGATTCATTATGTTACTTCTAGGCATCATTTGAGAGATGCTTAATTACTTGATCTTGCAGATGGAGGAAGAAACCTGAATTTCTAGTTTTTCAAAAATTGTACTTTGTTAGAAAAATACCTTCTAAAGAGTTGAATCACTTCTTTAGTTTTCTAGGTATTCCATTTCAGTAAAGCTTTGCTATTCTATTTGAGCATCTTGTGAAAGAAATCAACTTGCTGATAGGAAAAGGGGTTTTGTATTCTGTATCTGTGAAATAAGTGTAACATGACTACATGTTTCACACAAGTAACCAGTGTTCCTCTGTGCAAGTGAGTAACGAGCGCTTTGCAAGCGATGGCGTTTTCAGTCGCTGGTCTCTCTCTGGAGAAGATGAGGGACTCTATTGCTTGGTCTTGTTGTTAATAGAGGTGTTGTCATGGCATCTTGCTGCTTTGCAGTTAACTATTGGAAGTGAACCCTGACACTGTTACCAATGGCAGCTAAATCAAGTTAATGGTCAACATTGTGTCTCATTACCAGTTTTTTGACTCCTTTGTAGTCAATAAAATTTTAAAAATGTTCTACTGCAGAGTTCTATTCATCCTCAAGGAATGTGGCGCTCATTGTGGAAGCAATACACCGTTTCTCTTACTTACATTGTATGTTAAAAATAAAATCTGAAATAGCAATCAAATGCATCTTTTCTCTCATATATTACATATTCATTTGTGGGTTTCTTTGCATGTGTAATATAATTGCTTTGTTTAAGTTCCATTATATGCGTCTTTCAGTGAGCTGGACATAGATTTTTCTTTTATGTTAATGGTCTAGACATGGAATGCCAAGTGCATTTCAGCAGAAAACAAAAGGGAAGATCAAGAAATAATTAAGCAACAAAGGAACAGTTAAACACGAGACTTTATTTCCTTGGCATGTTTCTGATTTTTAAATGTCAATAGTTTGATGCTGCTTAGGACAGTGAAATACCAGAGACTTTCCTCCTTCAGTAGATGAAAGAGCAAACTCTTAAGGGCATACATGGAATTTATCTTGTGATTTGTGAATGACATGCCTATTGTCTTTGAATAGGTGACATAAAAATCTGCATATCAGTATTTAGTAAGAGCTTTCAGAGTTTAACAGTGTAACTTTAAGAATGGTGAACATTAGTTACTGAAAGTCATATCATTAAAAGGCAACATTGAATGGACATAAGCTTCTATGGCCACCTCTTCTAAAACCAATTTAAAACGTACAGTTGAAACAGGCTGGTAGTTACAGTTATTTACTGAGGATTTATCTGAATCTTTTGAAATGATCTGTCAAAAGAATTTATATTTTTCTACTTTACTGTGCTGTCAGACTCTGTCAGTTTGTTATATGGAAAAGTTCCAGGATATGCTGTGCAGTCACTTTACTCGCAGTGCCACAGCCCTCAGTGTCTTCCTACCCTTGTCCATTCAGCCAGTGTAAGATCCACCTGGCTGACAGCTTGAATGCTTGGAGGAGAGACTCGGAGAGCAAAACAAATAGGACTGCTGTCTTAAAAGCCATTTACTGAACTTACCCATTCTCAGAGCTACTAATTAGTGCGCAAAAATATGAATAAAATGAAAACTGGAAGAATTTATGGACAGGGAGAAGAAAGGAAAAGTAAGGAAGCTAACAAAAAGCTGTAAACCAAGAGATTTCTTTCATAGCTAATCCTTTCATATTTGACTGTAAAGACAGGTACAACTTGTAGTGTTTTCAGAAGCATGGAACTGTAAGACAGCTTTCTCCAGCTGCATTACAAGTGAGAATAACTGAGTAAATGAATGACCTGCCGTGACTGTCAGCTGTCGCGTTGTGTCTCTCGCTCAGTGCTCGGCCGAGTGCGGGGACGGGGTCCGCTCGCGCGCCGTGGTGTGCATGACCAACCACGTCAGCAGCCTGCCTCTGGAGGGCTGCGGCAGCAACAGGCCCGCCGAAACAGCTCCCTGCAGCAACGGGCCCTGCGCCGGCAAGGTGGACTGGTTTGCTGGGGGCTGGACACAGGTAAGCCAAGCACCAACGTGTCTGCCGCTTTTCTACTGGTATTTCACTTTTAAATTTGTATTTTGATGCAATAAAGAGGTGTGCCGTAAGGTATTTCTTCATCTCTCTGGAGTCTTTTGCTATTTTTTGATGAGTTGGTGTTCAATACTTTTCAGCGTCTGCTGTTTGTGATTTTTTACTTTGATAAAAAGATTTTGTTTTTCTTCTCCTCTCTACATTTTTTGCTTTTCACCCACTGACCCAGTGTATTTATGAAATGAGTGGTGACAGAATGCTGCTCAGCATGTTGATGTAAACATTAAAGAAATGGATTTGCAATTCTTAAAGTAGAGCCTTTATGATTATGCATAAATGCAGGGAGGTACATACCTATATATATGCATGTACATGAAATCTCCAAAAGATAAAGAAGGCAAAAACTAGTGGCTAAATCCAAAAGTTAGCTTTGGTATTGTTGTACTGAAACTCATTACAATAGACAAAAGAACGAATTTTGATTACTGGCCTCTGTACTGATGCTCTTTCCTCAAAGAAAATTCTTCCCTTCATCCACATCTGGTAGCCCCTCTTGTTCCAAATGAACATTTCTGCTGTCAGGTACAAAGGCATTTCAGGAGCTGTTAACTCATGCCCAGGCATTTATGTCCCTTTGTGTAGGCTCTGGCATAGCCTGGAGAGCCTTTGGGACTGCTGGTGCCAGCACTTGGTGGAGATGTGCTGTCAGGTCACAGCACTGCAGATCCCCCAGTCCTTCCAGGAGATATGGAGCTGGAAATTAAACTGGTACAGCAGAGGGGGAGGTTACAGGGCTACTACTATGCTAATGCTTTCAAGTAATTAATAACTATTATGTGTAAGGATATATATGTAACAATAATAACAAATTCTTATTTAAAAAATCTTTATCTGCAGTTCTAATAACAGATGAAATCCAGGCCTTGTTCCTCAGTCTGCTCCAGATGGTGAATAGGAACTCTGTACCCATTTTTGCTGTGCTGGAGGTGTTCAGTCAGAGCATCCTGACTGTTCTTTTAATTCACCTTCTTTCTTTGTGGAATTGAATTGTTTGATGCACACAAGGGTACAAAGTCTTCACTTACCTGAAAGCTGTGTCTGACAACATCAATTTTACCGGCCAGGTCTATCTGCCATTTAATAGCAAAATGAGAGCAGGGGGTAGGGCAGAGCAGGAGGGGGCACTGAGGCCTGGCCTTCCTCTGCCAGTGCTAAGGTGGGGTGTTTAGATGGCCTTTAGGAGGAACCATTAAAGGAGATGTTTTGTGTTAAAGAGCATGCAGTTACTGTACTTCCTGTAGAATTTATTGGGGTGTATTTATCGTAAGGTTCTTCATTCAGCTCAAGAGTTTTGTGGGAATCTGGTAAAGGGATTGTAAATTCAACTAAAAATATAAAGAAAATCCCCAGTGTTAGGAACATTTCATTGGTTTACGCTGGAAAAAGCCTTCTGAAAATCATAGTCCTTTATGCAGCATAGAAACCAATATGTTGCTGTAATCATCTTCTAAAAGCCTTTCTACAAGTGCCAGAAACAGTACTGTGTGTGTACTTAACCTTTAAATGGGCAATAGGAATCCAAGTGAGTCAAATTCGCTTTTCAGAACTGGAACCAGCACTACATCACATAGATACTTGCAAACATGAAAATAACACTCTGGCAGATCAAGGCATTTTCTAAAAACAGCACAGAATGTGAGGCTTTGTAAAGCTGCAGAACTGTGCTCTAACCTTATGACCCTCCAAAGTTCAGTGCAGCACATATGATCCTGCTTCAGCAAGAAACAGTAACACTGTTTATGGAGAAAGTGAGTTATGCTTCTCTTTTGATTAGAAAAATAAATATCAGTTTCTTTTTGTAGCTGCAGGTAAAACTACACTTTGAGATTTTTCCAGAAGTAACTTAGAGTCGTAGGTCTTCTTCATGAAGACAATTAGAAATATGATTGAAGTCTGTGGTACCATGTGATGTGGAGAAAAGACATGAGAAGAGTAACAGATTTTCACACTTTTTTATGTTCTCTTATGCAGTGCTCTACTGAATGTGGTAGTGGAACTCAGCAGAGAGAAGTAATTTGTGTTAGGAAAACTGAAGGTAATTTTGATGTTTTGAACCCCTATGAATGTTCATATTTGGAAAAACCTCCCAGCCAGCAATCCTGCTACCTCAAACCATGTGGATCTAAGTGGTTTCATACAGAATGGAGCACAGTAAGTCTATCATGTTTTCCTGTATCTGTACTTTGTTTGATACATTTTTTCTGCTTATATTGAAGGGGAACACCATTTGCATATAACTACCCATCATGAAAATGATTTAATTTTGCACAGGAATGATAATAAAAAGAAAACATACTCTTTGCTTGGTGGAACATAGAAAATTCAGGAAGTATCTTGACCAGAAAGAGACACTGCATGGTGGTCTTTTTATCATTGATGTCTTCTTCATAGAATCTTCCTGTTTTATTAAGTTAGTTTGGCCCATACAGTTAGACACTGTGGTGCACTTAGAAGTTCCTTTCAGATCTCTAGTTTCATTAAAATTAAGGAGCATTTAATAAAGAATGAGGGATGTATTCATTTTTTTGAGTCGGTTTTACCATAATATTTTACTGTAAACTCTTCACTGTAATACTTAGAACTACACTGAGAGAAAGTGTATTGTACAACTTCATGTATCTTCAGTTTCTCCTGGAAGTGGACCAGCTACATTCACCACTGTGCCACAAAACGCTTCAGTTTCATCTGTCTTCCTAGAATTTCCTATATCTAACAGTTTATTGGTTTTTTACCAAAAAATACCCCTCAATATTTAGTACTAAATGAAAATCAGAAAGTCCATTGTCATCTTTGAAGGAGATGGCATTGTATTGAATGCAGTGACCTTTGTTGAGCCCTAGGTCAGATTGCCAGTGGCAGCTCTGCAGTGTGGATGCAGCTCAGAATGGTTTGTGTGAAGTGTGATGTGAGTCCTGGTGCCATTCTCAGTGCTTAAGATCTCTGCAGACCTGAAGTCCTTATGGCTGGATGTGGATGAGGAATAATTACAGTACTCTGTACAGGCATGTAACAGGAGTAACTCTAGAAAAACCCATGTTCTATTACTGTTGCACATGGCTGCCATTTCAAATGTGGGTAAAGGTTATACTTAAAGATGAAAAAGCAGTTAAAAATGTAATATTGAGATACTTTGGTTATTTTTTTTACAATATATGATTTCATGATCATGATAAGTTGTTCATGCAATGTTAGGAAAAGAAATCATTATGCCAAAAAAGTCAGAAAACATTCTTACTAGTTTGGGGCTATTATGGTTTTAATCATAAATGACCCAGGTTTAATTAAGCTTTTGAAAGTTAGGTCAAACTGGACAGTGAGCCAAATCTCAAAGACCTCACTCAGACAAAATCCTTGGCCAGTGGGGATTTGCTTCAGTATGGGCAGAAATGTGTAATAATTGGCTTTAAAAGTACCATAACAAGCAAGTAGAAAAGTCTCTGGCTTCATAACAGACCCTGAAGGAGCACAGAAATATTTCCTTTAGAAATTCAAAGAAACTTACAATTCTTAGTAAAATCACTGTGCTGCAAGAAGTGAAAAATAATTTAGTTCTAGAAAATAAAAGGTAATTAAAATTTTTCCTGCTTATATATAAATGGCAAAAGGGACAGTGGAGGGCAGGGCAGTCAAGTACTAAAGTTCAGTGCAGTTAAGTTCTTAAAGCAGGAAATGTGAACACTGTGAAAAGAGTAGATTGGGGAGATACATCTAAATGAACCGAGAACCACCAGACTAATTAAAGTAGCAGATGCTAAGTAATAAATCCAGAAAGGGAGCTGTTCTAGCTTGATTTCAGTTGCACAGCATCCACTATGTTTGTTTGTCCAGTTGTTGCTCCTTTGTTCAGAAATGTTTGGGAATCTTTAACAAATCTTTACCTGTGTATTAAGGGCTTCATAGGTAGAAAATAAAAACCAGTAGGGTGAAGCTGATAAAAGGCTGCAGTGATACCTGAGTCTGGCACCAAGTTCCCTTGTTTATTTTCTGTAATTACACATCTCCTATGGTCTTCATGAACTTCAGCTTAATTGTTTCAGTGTTCCAAGTCGTGTGAAGGAGGATTTCGTGTTCGGGAGGTGCGGTGTCTGTCAGATGACATGGCAGCCAGTACTCAGTGTGATCCACAGCTCAAACCTGAAGAGAAAGAACAGTGCAATACACAGGATTGTGTCCCTGAAATAGGTGAGGCAGAGGAAACTTCGGTTTTAACTATGGAACACCATCTAGTGGAGAAGTTCTTTTATAGTCTTGCAGAGGCTTTCATAGTATATTTTCTTTATCGAGTTCAGAGTTTTATTTTTACACAAAATACAGCTTTTTTCTGTGCTTTAAAAGTAGGTTTCCAATAAAAATGTTTTCCTTGTAATGTGTAAGAAACTGGCTTATTCTTGAAGTTGCTGAGAGTGTGAGAGATCTACTTCTGTGAAAATGGTACATATAGGGTGTTTTTCTGCAGCCTCCTTGCATTCTCCAAGGTTTCGCTTGGAAGAGTATTTAAAACAAAACAAAAAAAGGATCATTATGTACTGTATTTGGAAACAGAATCTGTAAGAACCAACAAAATTAAACTAAGATATTAAGTGCAATGAAGCTATTTCCTTTTGTATATAGTAAGTAAAGGAACGCACTGAATTTGCATTGAAATTAGTCATTCATCTCACACAGATTTGATTTTTATAGTAATGAGAATGGCTAGGAAGTGAAAGATGCAAGAATTTAGAGATAGTTTTAACTCTGAATGGTCTCCAACAACTTTCACTTGAGAATTATCCAACATACTTTAAGATAACATTAAAAACCTGGGAAAATGGGGGTAGCTACATTTCTTTCATGCTTTATGTATCTTTCTATGAAATCCTAAATAATCTAACTTACTTGCTTAGATAAGCTGTTTTGACTTGACAATGAATGTTTAAACAGAGGTCCAAGGGGTTTTACGTGGTAAAAGGAAGGGAATTGGGTATTTGTTGCTCGAGTACTGTTTCCTTTAGTTCCTTCTCTCTGCCTTTCTCTCTGCAGATGAGAACTGCAAGGACAAATACTACAACTGCAATGTGGTGGTCCAGGCCCGGCTCTGTGTGTACACCTATTACAAAACAGCCTGCTGTGCCTCCTGCAGCCGTGTGGCAAACAGACAGCCGGGCTTCCTGGGGCGCAGATAACACCTCCTGCCTGCTCACAGCACCAAGGCACGCTTCACACCGAGCTCCAGCACTGCTGCTTTGGCTGCAGCAGTTGGGCCTTCTTAGAGATGGGGTTTATATTGCTGAGTGCATCAAGACTATGGTTAAATCTCACACCCTTTCACTTACAGTTATTTTGCAGTTATCTCTTTTAGGATGTTTGTTGTAAAATCATGATTTTTTTAAAGTATTCATTTTTAATGATACTATTTTTTGCACCTGCTCATCGGATAATTATTTAAGGAACGTACTGGCCTTAAGATTGTGAAATTAATGAAAACTAAAATCAATTGCAGGCAATTACTGGAGATAATTGACCAGTATGGATGCAGCTGCTCCATTATTTTCTGAGTGCTTACTTTTACTTGGTATTTTGGACTGCCTTAAGTTAGAGGACTAAATCAATGAAACATGCATGAGAAAAATGACTTTCCAAAGAACCAGACCCTTGAAAAACATTTATCATCAGTTTCCTAGCACTCTAACATACATTTTTAATTACTTCAGTCCATTCGTAATAAATCAGAGTCACTGTTAAGCTCTTTCAGTTGTCCTTTTACCTGATGTCCTGTCCTTAGGCAGCAAATATATACACACTTGACTGCCAGAAGGTGCCTTTGTATTTAATTCATAAACTTGTGAAAATACACTTTTATAATTTTGTATGGATTTTAAAATACGTTCCCTACCAGAGTGACACTAGTGTCTGGTTCTTTAAGTCTTCAACAGCTGCAGCTGTCAGTGAGACAGGTTAACCAGAACGGTGAAGAGCCTTTGCTGGTATAAAAAGTGATTGTTTCCATTGGTGAGGTCTCTTTTCTGTAGGGGACTTATTTCAGAACTGGGATCTTGCCTAATTCTTGTCTCTGCACTATTGTTTAACAACTGCCAAACCAAAGTACTTTGTTCAGACCTAGTCTAGATATGTCACCAATTCCTGAAACAACCACCAAAGGACAGAGGCCTGTGTGCCTTATAGCAGTCTGTTACTCTTGGTATCAGGCAGCAGTATGAGTCTAGTAGCTGAGTATCTGTAAAAAGTGGATCTTAGCTATTGACATTCTTCAGGTTTTGATCAATTATTACAATATACTTGTCTTTTTTTTGCTCAATGTTTCATTGCACAGATCTATTCATACCACTCCTTTTCTATTACTCAAGAATGGCTGCAGACTTAGAGCTGAATTTAAGTGGTGATTTTTCATTTCTGCAATTACTGTACTCAGCCTTGAGACTTGCTAAAAGCAAATAGTATACTATGCAGTGCAGATGAGGTTTTGCATTATCTGCATGTTCTCTAGCCTTTATTTGAGAGGTCTTTCAAATGTGTAAATAAGGCTGAGGGGAAAAAAACACCTCTGCTTATTCAGCTGTTTATTACAGCATATTGCTTGTAAATTAGTGATGCCCATCTCTGCATCTGCTCCTAAGGTGCCTGATGTCTGAGTTGTAAAACAGCTGTAATAATCTATGTTCAGTCACTCCCAGAGGTGTGGTTAAGGTATCCTGCCACTGGTGCAGAGCTGTGTTTGAGCCTCCTTGTGTGTTCTTTTCCTCTTACTGCTTTGGTGGAGAGGAACGCTGGGAGGCAAAGATTGCTGGGTGTGGAACCAGTCACATCACCAGTCACATCTGTGTGCTGGGAGCCACAGGAAGGTGGAATTCCTGTAGTCTGAAAGCTGCCTTGCATTGAGATTAACTTTAGAATGTTTTGATTCTGTCACTCTTGAAAAACATATTTTGGACATGATGAACTACTACTGTTTGGCTACATGAAGTGAAGAAGTGTTTCCCTTGAAGTTTGGAGGTACTCTTTATGACTATAAATTGTTGTATGTCAGCCAAAAATGTCAGTGGCTGTTTCTGTACACTTTAACTTAGGCTTTTTCACTGTAAATAATAGACATAAAGTTGTCAGAGACAGAAACTCTAATTAGGAAACTTCTAATTCAAGTTCATGAATCTTTCACAGTCCTCCTGTTCCCTTGTATTACAAAGATCTGTCCACAAAGATAACTTACAGATTTGTTATCATATTATGTTCCTTAGATTCTTGACCAAAGAATGATATGGATAAAGTGCAGTGTAAATAGCTCTGGAACCCAGTACTTCTGAATACAGATTTTCATCTGTGTATCTCATTGCAGCTAATCTTGACATACATTATATAATTTTTGCCATTGTGTCTTTCATCCCAAGGAAGTGTTTCCTGTCAGCTAGAGGGAAATAGCTGTTCCATAAAAAGGCTTCCTGAAAACCCCAAGGCAAATGAAATGCAGGGGGAATCTGGTTTGCAGTCAGAACAAATTCTTCTTACATGTGCTTTGGCTGTGAGACTGTCAGTGACTCAGCACATAGACAGATCCTCCTATTTTATAAAATCTGTTATTTTGCTCTGGAATATAAGGCCATTAGCTTATTTTACAAAGATGATCATCTTGTAGGCTCTGTTAAGCTGCCACTAATGTAAACAGTGTTTGTGACAGCTGTCAAAGAATATATACATACATATAGCAGTATAACCCTGTATTACATTTAATGTATACAGCTTTGTGAATTGAATGTAGTGAGCTATGGTTATACAAATTGTACTTTTTTTTTTTTTAATAAAGAGACATTTTTCAGATGTACCAGATAAAACAAAAAAATACTGTTTTACCTGATTAAATATCTAATGGTAAGGAAAGTGCCAGAATGCTGCTGAACCTAATCATTTATCATCTCTTCTCATGTGTCAGCATTATTAGAATAGTTGTTCCTGCAGAATGAACTAACAAGCCCTTTTCATCAGCACTTTGCTATACTAATATTGTCTGTGCAAGTGCTGTGCTAAGATTTCACCATCTCACAAAGCAAGATTTTGAAATTGTGCCTGTAGCAAGTGTTTGTTCTAATGGAGCAGTGCTGCTACTTAGCATGGTGCCTGCAGAGGATCTGACTTTGTTTTCTGTAAGTCAAAGGTGGCCTTAATGAATGTAGTAGACTTACAGCAGATATGAAACTAGTACAAGAAATTTTGCATATTATCAGTTGCAAATATCAGTTATGCAGACTTCTGGTTGTTAATGTTTTAATTTCTTTTTCTGACATTTTAATGTCAGTCAAAAACATGCAGAATACTGGAAAAAAAATGCTTACTTGCCTTGAGGGTGCCTTACGCAATTCAGGAAGACCAAAGTTAGATACTTTATTGAAAGAATCCAGCAGCTTATGGGGTAAAATCTGCATACAACTTTTGTGTCTTAAACACATGCAGCTGGCCCAAATCAGCTTCATCCAGAGCAGGCTCTGTGTCTCAAAGCACTTTCTGTTTGGAATGGAGGATTCCTGGTGCAGTTGTTTTATCAGTTTGCCAAGGGCTTGTCAGGGTTGGCTAGCTCCTGTGCAATGTCATCTTCAAGCATATGTAGGTAGAATTCCTTGTGTACACCAAATGCACACCAAATTTGAGAGACTGAATTCGTGGAGTCCTCCCTTCCTCTCCCAGAAGATGGTGTGGAAGCATGAGGGTTGCTCCTGTGGGAATGACCCTGTGACTGTGTCTGACTTGGCCAGCAGTGAGACAGGGTTTGCTTTGGTGTCAGTGACCATCAGCCCCCAGGGCTCTGAACAGGGAAGGGCTTGTCAGGAGGCAGGGCAGTGCTGGGGAGTGCAGCACAGGACACCTGGGTGTGCTGTGCGCCTGCCAGCCTTGAAACTCACTCCTGCTGGATAGCCATGGGCTCATGCAGGGCCACCTGAGAATCCCTGCACTGGGAACTGCTCTCTTCCTCATTGCACACATGAACTTTTCCTGCTTTCTCCCATTACTTCAGCAAATGGAGAACTTTGTGTATGAATAATACAGTGTTTAATGTTCCTGCTTAGATCCCGGTTTTATGCCAATATGGGGCAGTCTTGTATCAGTCATATAGTCTGTAGTCCTAGAAAGTGCCAGTGGTCACCAGTGAGGGAGGAAGGTGGGAGGTGTTCAAACAGCCTATGGCTCATATAGGATTCGTTGCCTCCTCTCTTTATAACCTGTACCCTGTAAGTAGTAAAATGTGCCTTTAAGGGCTTTGCTTTTCCCGTCTTCATCCTGACCTATCTCCCTTTTACACCAACACCAAGGCTTCTCCTCTCCTTCTTATCTCACTTTCATCCCTTTGTCCTTTGGAGAACAGTATTAAATTTTCCCAGAATTACTGAAAATCCTGAACTGGCCTTTGATTTATAAGAATCTCTGTTAGAAATAACCCAGCTGTTCAGAGAGCTGTATTTTTTCCAGGCTCTGGATTGTTGTGTCTGTCCATGTTGGCTAGTTTCAAATGCATAGTAGTAAAGGACATACTGAATAAATGCCTGTGCAGTGACCCTGTGGTTGCACAGCTATTGATGTCTGTCGTGGCCCTTTATTCTCATATGTAACATCTATTGCACAGAGAGAGTTATGGTCCTCACAAAGGAAAAGCCATGTATTTACCTGGTTTTCTTGAGACCTAGTGTCTGGGACTTCTTAGGAGCCGTGCTGTGTATTGGGCAGATAGTTCATGTGCATGCCTGTAATTGGAACAAAAACCATGAAATTTTGAACATGAAAGTAAACTTCATTTATTTCTAAACTTACAGAATAATTGTGGGAAATTAAATTAGGCATTGTTCAGAAAACAGAGTAAAATAAATATTTCTACATCAGAAATGAAAAATCATCCACTAAACATTTTCAATATATTTTAAAGTTGTAACCATTATAATGTTTCATTGTGGGAAAATTTAGACTAGGAAAAAGGGAGAAAATTCCATCTAAGAGAATTAATAGCAGACCTGAATTTGGTTCTTTTCTTCTCAGCTTTTAATAACCAGAAGTTCAGAGGAGTGAGAGTCCCCAGTTTTCTTTATCCCCGCGTACTGTAATTGGATACAGATAAGTACCATCATACCTGGAGAGGAGGGGAGCTTCATTCTGATGAATCATTGACCTTTCAGCACCAGTCATTGCTGCTCGTCCTGTCCTGCATTTCCATGCTGTGTTTGGGTCTCTTGAGACCAGCGGCCTTGGCAGGGGTTGGGTACGAGCTTGTGAAGTCCCATTGTAGTCACTCAGGATCTGCAGAGAGGATCAGGAAGGACAGGAGGCAAAAGAAACCCTAACTTTTTTTAATATGTATAAAATTGTCTACTTGACCCTCATAATTGATTTTGGCAGAAGGATATACTTTATTATAACTTATTTTGTTGTTATTTGTAAATACAAGATGTCTATGGGAAATATGTAATTCTGAGCTGTGTCTATGGAACAAGCCACTGCACCAAAATATTTCAAATATTTAGAATAGGCAGATTTTTTTTTTATTAAAAGGGACCTAATATGTATTTATTTACATATACCATTCAAATTTTGTCCAGCTTTTTCATTATACTAACCCATCTTTTTAGGGAATTTTATAGCACAGGTATTACATATATATTTTTGTATATATGTCATACTGTAAGTCCATAATACAATTTTCTAAACTTTCTGATTAGCCAGTTCCTTGAGTGAATTAAAGGGGGAGAGTATAGGCAAATTGCTTTCTGACTCGTTCAGGAATATATATCCGTGGCAATGTACCTGAACCAGAACTGTACAGCATCATTTTCATATTGTATACATTTTCTCTTTGATGAAAAAATGTTAACTATTTTTGTTTATGACTAATTTATTTTTTATTATTGTGAAAAATAAAGTAACTCAAGATGAATTTATGTGACGGGTTTGGGGGGTTCTTTGATCTGCGCTTGAGTTTCTTGAGACTTGTCCGTCCATTCATCTTTGCGGGCGCCGCGAGGGGGCGCCGCGAGGGGGCGCCGCGAGGGGGCGCGCGCGGCGCCTTCCCGCCCGCCGCTCCCTGAGGGGAAGGCACCGCCCGTGCCTGGGCCGAGCCGGGCCGGGCCGGCGCCGTGGTGCCCTGTGGCTGACGGTATCCCCGCGGTGTTCTCGCTGTATCCTCACGATGTCCCCTCGTTCAGGAGCAGATCAGTGAACGCAGGGCCGGCCCGGGCCGCATTCCGCGGCTCATGGGTACCGCGTGAGGAGAACCAGCACCTGTGTCCCTCTCTGGGGAAACAAAAGATTTTAAGTGTTTAATAACTCGGGGCCCGGGGGGAGGCTTTGCTTTTGTTTGTTTGGTTGGTTTTTTGGTTTGTTTTGGTTTTTAAATTAGAACTTGAGGTATTAAGCTATAAAATTATTCAATAATGAATGTCTTGCTCTTCCCTCAGCTTTTCTTTACATTTAAAATAAAGCTTCAGTGTAAAATTAGGAGCCCTGTAGCAGTTGTGGTGATTTGTGTGAGCCCTCAAAGGTGAGGAGCCTGAGGATTCCACATCACCAGATGATGCTGGTTTCAGGGTCCGTGCTTTCTGTGATGCCTGCAAGGAGCGGACCTCTAAGGTAAATACAGAGGCTGTAGCCAAAGTTACAAGAGTTATGTGCAACCCTGCACTGGGCACTTGTTGAGTGCAAATGCTCATCTTTAATGCCTGTCTCCATACCCTATTTCTATGTTAAGCTTTAATTTGTTGGTTCAGAATATTCTTACACAAACCATTTTACATAGTTATTGCTAGCCATAGTCTTAAAGGGAAATGGGAACTATTACAGAAGTTTATTGATGAGGTAAAATTCAAAGAATTGCTCTTAAATGTACCCAAAAACTTGATTTTGATTCTCCACTGATGCAAGTTCCAATGAGGAACAAATACAGAAAAGGCAGTGCTTGCCTCCTGCCCTGTTTTCTGATGTAGCTAGGCTGACCTTATCACTGATTAAGAATTAGCTGCTGCCTTCAATCTGGTTGGCTTTGGTGGGGATTTTTTGTGGTATGTAAACAGAGTGAATGTAGTAGAACACCTGTCCACAGAAAAGTGTGAAGCTCCTGACAGGCTAGGTAAGGTTGGAAGGCATCCAGGGAGACCATCTACTTTAACCTCTCTACTCATAGCAGTGTCACCTACAGCAAATCGCCCAGATCTGTGTCCAGTGAAGTTTTCAATGTCACCCAAAGGATGGAATTCCTTGTTTGTTGTTCAGTTTGTGCCCTTTGCCTCTTTGCAGTCATGTCACTGCACACCCCTGAGGGGCACCTGGCTCCATTGTCTTCATTCCTTCGTGTATCAGCTCTTCAGAAAGTTGAAGAGAAGTGCTCCCTAGTTTCTTTCTCTGAGCTCCGAGGACTGTTAATGCAGGAATGTCGTGTTGTCATTGCATTGTCTTCAGCCAGATGACTTCTACAGTTGAAATGCCTGAGAAGATTTTAAGTCCAATCTTGGAATCCAAAGCAGAGATTTTGGTATTGAGTTGAAGCAATTACTGAGTGGAAGAAAGGAAATGAATGCATATAAATGTCTGACACAGCTTTGGGCACTGTAGATAATTTCTGTTGTATTTCCTTTGTTACTCTGGGCTGTTTTATTTTGTTTATTCTCTGTTACTCATTTTTGCTTGGGATATATTGAAGGAAAAGTGAATATTTAAAGAAGGCTCCAACTTTCAAAGGAGGAAAAATCCAATAGGGTAGATCTGGAAGCAGAAGAAAATTTGCTCTAATATTAAAATAACTTTAATACTTCATTCCTCCTTATTCATTGTGTAATTTTGAGTAAGGCATAGGAAAGCACATATTTAAAGTGCATGTAATATGAAGTTAATGTAATGCACCTGTACTGAAATTGGAATTATTAGGACATATGCACGCAAATGAATCAAAGAAGCATACCAGTAATTGTGAAGAAAATCACTTTGTGTGCTTTCAATGTTTGGTTTTCTTGCTAGTCATATTAAAAAAAATCACTTCAGTCATTAGTGAATGATCCTGTGCAATTTTGTGGATTATAACTACTTCAGTCTTCATATCTCTGATTCCAGCTCCTGAATCTCGAATCAAATGACTGAAATAGCAGTAGATAGCAGTAGTATATTACCTTTTGGGATAGGGAACTGTCTTCATTTTAATTATTTTTGTTTCATGTTAAGGCTTATGAGCAAGAATCAGCCCTCATGAAGAGGGTAGCTGCTCTTGTCTGTGTTGCCCAGACAGCAACAGTGAACACATGCAGACAGCTCCTGCTTCCCAATTCAAGTTGCCAGCTGGCTTTTGTATTGTAACCTGTCCCTCTGGTGTGAAGCTGAAAGAAAACACAAGGTTTGCCAAGGAGAAACAACTGATTTGGAGTTGTGTTGTTGTGGAACTTTGGGAAGAGACCCTCTCTCACTCTGCCAAACAGAACCATGAATCTGATGGTTGGAGAGTAAATCATAAAATTCCACTGACATGAAGGGAACCACACCAGGCTGCTTTACCTGGCACATACAGGCAGTCTGCGCTAAATTTAAAAAAATGAGAACGCATTGCCATTTTCGTAATAGATCTGTTTTTACCTGCAAGATAATATCAAAACTGAGTTAAAAGTGTGTTGTCCTGGGATGTACAGTAAACTTGTTTTCTCTCCCTTAGAACAAAGCTAGCAGTTGCTTCAGGTTTGCCTAGGCATTGGAAGGGATGAACCTTCTGGCTTAGAGCAAAACAGAAGAAACATGCTGGTGGAAGAAAATGTCACTGGAGCTGAAGGTACTGCTTTGGAGCAAGTCTAAGGTATCACCTCTGTTGTTTTTTCTCAAGGACTGTTCACTTCATTATACCTCCAGAGCATTAAAGTTTTGTAAGTTCTTGCAGCTCTTTACCTACAATTTGTGGCTTAGCTACTGCTGCTGGTCTCAGCAACCCACAGAAAAGCTGCTGCTAGTTCTAATTCAGTCAGGTGGTGTCAGACTGCAGAAGGTATTTCCAATAGGTCAGAAGGCCTACTTAGTTAAAATAACAGGTAACAGAAAAAGTAGCATCTTACTGTTTCTCCAAGATGCATTTAGCATGCTCCTCCTAGTATGGGCTAATTGGGTTTTGCAAGATCATCACCAATTCTATTTCCAGCAGTAGTATGTTTGCTTTGAAGATGATTTCCTATTGCTTGGAAAAGCTGCTCTTTCTTTTGCAGAAAGAATGCTTCCTGGTTTTTTACAGTTCAGGGCTAGCTTTGCTGGGAAATGCTTGCTATTGCCCTGGAGGGGAGAGTGTGCTGTGGATGCAGAATTCAGACGTAAGCAGAATGTGGCCTGCTCAGAAAGACTGACATGAATTCACTAGGTCAGGTGGGCTTCTAAAGATGAGTGGATGCTATTTGGCTGCCGCAGAATAAAGGAAAATGAGAATTTGTGAAATCCAGTCCAGCATAATTATAAAGCAGCACCTGTCTGAAAAATTATTTTTTCTTGTAACCAAAGCAACTTGCTCAGCACTGAACTTTGGCTGAGAGTGGAGAATAAAATGTAGTCATTTTTTCTGGTTTAAACTTAGAGATTGCTAAGTGATGCTCTTGGCTATATAAATGCATGAGGCAGTCAGATTTTTGATATATATTGACTCAAAAATGTAAAGCATTGGGAGCCTGTAGCAGCACTAAAACTTTATGCTATTTTGACAACAAAGTAGTGAAGAAGAGAACAAGGGAAAACGTGTAAATGTTCTACCAGCTTTTTTATGGTTGTTAGCAGATAACCTTGGGAAATGGTGTTTATTTGAACAATGAATTGCTTCCAAAAAAAAAGAGAAAATCTGTGCATACTTCACATTTTAACACTTAAAACACAGCGTCCATTTTTAAAAATCATGTTCTTGCTGTAGCAATTTGACACATAGTTCTTCTAATTTAAAATATGTCCAGTGTGGGAGCTACTGTTTTTCATGAAAACATCATGTTTTTTTACACTAAACTGTAGTAAGTGGGTTCCCTTCCACCTCCATTTTTGTATTATTGGGCATAATCTTCCTTAGCATACAAAAAAAAAAAAAAAATCCTAAAAGTGCCCAATTTACCCTGTTTCTTCTTGATGTAAATTGGTAAGTTATGCTGTTGTACTGGGTTGGTAATTTCAACATACGGGTCTTTGATGCAGAGCACAAAATACTTTTTTATTTAATGAGTGCAACAGGTCATATGTGTGTGGAAGTCATGTGGACAATGGATCCGATTCTTAACTTCTTCATTCTTGCCAATGTGTAATTATATGAATGCATATTTGATCTCCATGTTTTATGCAAGCACTTTTAAGGGCAAGATTAGAAAGCTGAACTGTGAACTGCAAATGTAATCTGAAATCAATAAAATGAAATTAAATAGAGAAAGAAAGGTTACATTATAAAATGCTGCTCTTGGAATGCAAAATGTAATGATTAAATGTAAACTGAAGAATTACAAAAAATCAAACTGAATAATTAATTACAGGTAGCACTTCCAGCAGTGTTTTTTTCTTACCAACATGAATTCATGCAAGAATAGTGATTTCCTTCTCAGTAGCATTGACAAGATCTATGCTTAAATTTGTGTGTCATATGAAAAATATTGTGGGAGATCTGAAAGGAGACTGAAAAAGGGAAATGAAAATAAATATATTTGTCTCTGTCCACTATGAGCGATTTTTTAACTAATTACGCTTGTTTACTCTAGAAGGTAAAGCCTGGGCATGGATTTAACAGCCCACAGTGTGATAAGTTTCAGGGTTGAATTATTTTGATCATTAGGAGGCTGGTGATCAATAAGAGAGTCTTGCGAGGATAAGGGAGGGAAAAAAGCAACTCAATTTCAAGAAATAAGATGGCACCAGCTATGTGTAAATAACAGAATTGTGTTCTGACTGGGGAATATGATGCAACTGATGCAGGATAAGGATACTTTAGACAGGCGTCTGTTTTTGAATCCTGCTTCAGGACAGGAAGATGGACTAAGCAGTCCTTTAAAACTTCGTTAATGTAAGTACAGCAATAATGATAAGAACAATAAAGTGATTCTGTTTGTCTTGGGTGTTCTGTGTCCCGTGAAATAGGGAATAAGCTGTGTTTAATTTTGGGAAATAGCATATTCAGAGTGGGGGGATGCCCTCAGAAAAGAATTTTGTTTTGACTGGGGAGCTGGCAGGAATGGGTAAGTAGATAAAATTTATGTAGAACCTCCCCTTGCTAAGAACATCCAATTTCTTCTGATTTTAATGAGCTCTGAATGGAGAACTTATTTCTTGCTAAAGGACAATAGTTCAATTATCATTCAGCTAGACTCATATTCCACATCAGCGATAGGGTTTTTTCTGGTTTTATTTGTTTGTTTGTTTGTTTGGGGTTTTTTTTTGTTGTTTTGGGGTTTTTTTTCCATGAATATGTATTTTAAAATATGTGTGCTTAGGAAGTGCATTCCAGTTATGAAAGGTCGATCCTCTGGCTCTGTATCTTCTAGAGGACTCTGTTCCTTGTTAGGAACAAACTCTTGTCATGCTGGAGTTGAACTTGGATGTCTGGCCTGGCAAACCACAGGCAGAAATTTCCTTTGGATGTACTCAGTTTTTCAGCCAAAAGTCTGTATTGCTTAAAGCTACTCTTCCCCACCCATTTTTGCCAGAATCTTGCTTGCGTATCTGATTCCTAATCCCTTGCATGCATTTTCTGTCTTTTGCAGGCTGAGTTTTCAGTCCATAGATACTTTAACAGCAAGAGAAATATAATTCAAAGCTGTTCCACTTAAACTTAGCAGTCTGCTAGGACTGCTAGGATATGCCATTCTTTGGTTGGGAATTTCTGCGGTGTTTGTGCAAAGATAAAGATTTTTGCTTTATTGTAAGATTTCTACAGTATCAGAACATTTTAGCATAGTCTTGTTGGTTCCCAGTTTGTCACTTTTCCACTGTGGTGATGAATGTTTTAGGCAAAAAG
Organism: Cettia cetti; assembly: GCA_013401135.1. Classification (NCBI taxonomy): domain Eukaryota; kingdom Metazoa; phylum Chordata; class Aves; order Passeriformes; family Sylviidae; genus Cettia; species Cettia cetti. Next base: position 21,407 of record VZUI01086079.1, read on the forward strand.
GTTGAAGCCCTTGGCTGTCCACATGAGCAATGACTGATCCGACCAAGAGTGCTATAAAGTTCAATTGCCACTTCTGCCATTCCTTTTCTGCTGCTGAAAACTGGTAATTTTTCTTCTAGAAGTGCAGAGGGAATGACTGCCTTCCCATCCCCTGCTTCCAGCTGTAAAGTTGTACACTAAAACAATGTCAGCATATTTAGCGTCTTTTCAGTGCTGTGCTGGAAAGACATTGTATAATCCAGTATGAGGCTTCTTGGATTTATTGATAGCCAGCATGGCTTGCACCTTCCTTTTTATCACTCACAGTAAGATTGCAATAAAACATTTGAAAGTAGTCATCAGCTGGTTTACTTCTTTCAGTCTGGCTCTGCAGCCTCATGGTATTCTGCAGGAGATGGAGAGTCACTTTTTAACCAAAATGGAACAGTTTTACTTTTCAGTTTAAGCTTATTAATTTTTATAGGAAATTGTCACTCATTTGAAAGTGACCTGAATAATCTTGGTAGCATTGACAATATTTTCGTCTAGACAAATTTAGTATCATGGGACCTTTTATTTAAACACATGGATTTCAGTTGCATACCCACCTTTTGTGGTTCAATGTCCTGCACAGTACAAATCTGCACAGTAATATTTGAATTGAATGTGCTTTGAACTGAATACATCTCAAGCTCTGCCTACTCTCTGGGTACAACCTTTTTTTTCCCTGCAGTTATCACCAGCAGCTGAAAAGTTGGGTAGGAATTTCATTCTAAGGCTTAGATCCTTTCAATTTCAGAGTCTGTGCTCATGCAGAGCACTTGTATGAGAAGGTCACTTCTCTTATGCTTGATGTAGATGGTTTTAGTCTGAGGCAGCAAGTTTCCTTGAGGCGCTTGAAGCAAAGCTAAGAGAATTTTGAAATAAAAGATGATCCTTTTATTTCCATTTAAGTTAATGCCATTAAGAAAAACAATCCTTTCCACAGCTGGAATTAAGATTATTACACAGGAGAAGGAATGGAAATTTTGTTTCCGGGTAGGAATTATGTTTCCTCTGCAACTTTCTATTTTGGATTTCTATTAGCATATACTTTGTGGCTTTTCAGTTTGAAAATATTAGCTGCAGTTGAGATTGAAAGTGCCTCATTTCCAAGACAGTCAAATGACAATTTCAGCTAATATCAATGTGAACACTGTATTTTGGGTTGTTTTGTTGTGGTTTTTTGTAATTATCTTCTTCATATTTTATTTTCAACATTTAGCTATGCTTGAGAAGTAGCATGAGTTTTCCTTGTACAGTGCCTTGCCTTTTTAAAAGAGAGCACTATGCTTTCCAAAAATTGGAAGTTGGAAACAGAAAATCTTTTAACAGTGCCTTCTCATTTCATACCAAAGAAACTTGACAAGGAGTTCTGTTGAACCAGTGGAAGAGGCTTGTAATAGCCCTGTCAAAGGGCTGTGGGAGTACTGCATCTCCCAATGCCCTCTCTGTCAGCAATCCAGGGCTTTTTTGCTAGGGGAAGGTTCTAATCAGCCTTAGGGGTCAGGCAGTTGATTTCTGTTTTCTCCTAACACAGTAATAATGAGAATATAACACTTTTCTTCCTCATACAAATCTGAGGTATGGAATGTTTTATCAGAGTGGGTAATAAGTTTAATTATCTGAATCGGATTTGTAAAACTGCAATGTCACCACCCCCAAAAAAACAGAAAAAAATCCTTAATTTGCTTTCCTTTTCATGAGGTTTTCATAGGAATGTTTTCCTCTTCTGTCTCTACAAAACCTACCTCCCAACCATTGTGTTACAAGTGGTGAGAATGTTGCTTGAAAACTGATTGAAAAAAATAATCTTTTTGAAGCAGTTCAGGGACAAGAACTTGCTGTGTTATACATTGCTTTGTGAGAACCCCAGGGAAAGTTGCTGAAGACCTGAGGGCTGGGCCTTTGCATGCATGTGTCTTTCCACACAGCAAATGATCCAAAGACCAACTTCTATAAATAGTATAATTTTCAACTGCAGAGGTTTCTGTCCTTTCCTGTGGATTCCTTGCCAAATGTTTTCTCAGTTCTGAAGTAGAGCTGGTTCTGTAGCCAGTGCGCACTGAAATAGTCCTTGGAGAGCTGTATTCGATTTTTGTTGGCTTTTGTTTGAACTTTTAAACTGTCAGATTATTTTTGCAGCATCTGTAGAAAAGCATTGCCTCTTGGTATTGCTTGTTTTTTTTTCACTGTCACAATAGCATAGTAAAAACAGGCTGTGGCTGGTATCTCTGTAACATTTGTACCAAGGGTATTGCATTGCCATGCAGCACTTCTCTGAACAGTGTCTTCTTTACCTTAGAGTACAAAGGAGTGTGGCTCAACAAAACTTTTTGAACGGAGGGGATATAGATTTATTTGCAGATTTCCCAACACAGGTTTTGGCACTTCTTGTGTCTGAAGAAATTGTATTGACAAAATGTTAATTTGTCTGTCAGATGATTTCGAAAGTGAAATATAGTAATGGTCATAAATCAGAACTGAGAAAAGCTCCCTTCAAGGGATTGTGTTTAACAGAATAACTCTGCTGTGACAGCTTTCAAGTATTAAGTAGCTGAAATATTTATTTATATATAAGGGATGCAAAGATACATCTGGTTTATACAGAATCAACTTTCATCAAGTACTTGATCTTGGTAAATATGCGTCTGTGTTGCCACGGCATCTTTGGTCTTCTGAAGAATATTAGTGCAAGTTTCAATGTTCCCTTCTTCTCATGGGTAGTTTCTGGTTATTTCTTGTGTTACTGCAATATTGCAAAATCTCTTAATAGTGTGATCATGCCACTAAATTCACAAATCTTCTACAAAGACATCTTAAAATTAGAGTGATAAGCTCGTGCTCTGGGATGCATAACATTTTTGTAATTTCAGGGAGAACTTTGCTGAGACTGCTCTTGAGGGAGCTTGGAGCTTGTTAGTGCAAGGTCTGTTTCCATTGCAGGTGGCTGTGGTAAAACAGCAAGAGAAAGTAGTGGGCCCTGAAGGTTGTTCAGGAAAAAAAAAATCCTTATTTTTTTTTACAGTGCATATTCTGAGACACCTACACAGTTTGATAACACAATTCATCATGTGTCAGCAGATGGATGCAATGTTTCAAGGAATTAAAATGGTTTTTTCTCTAGGTTGTTCTGGAGAAGTCCTAGTCCAGAAATTTTTATTTTTTTTTAAAAACAAGATTTATTTTTTTTCAGATGTTTTTATTAGATTTTTAACAGCAGCTGCTGTTGCTGGCAATTATGTGAATGAACTAACAATGATATTCCTAAAGTACTGTCTCAAGCTAATTATTTATTCATTCTAACATGCTACCTACTGGTGATGACTTTACCACCAAACAATAACGACCGCACATTTTCAAACTGCTATGAGTTGCAGCTGTGTTACTCTCTGGGGAGTCAAAAGTGTATAATTGTGGTCTTTCTTTGTAAATGAAGAACAATAATTATAATAAATCTTGACACTGTGATCTTAATTTAAAACAAAACAAAAAAAAAAAAAACACCCCAAAGTAATACCTTTAGGATTTTAAATGAGTAAAATACCTATTGTTGATTGTGTAGCTTTGCAGATTTGATGCAAGGGGTTTAGCATTCATAAATCATTTGTATTAAAATCTAATCCCTTATGTGCCATGGAAAGCAGAAAGAAATGATAGTTGCAGTTAAACAACTGATACATTGGTGGTTGCAATTATGCTCCATTAACTAAGCATTGAATGCCAGCTGCTGGATAGGACTCAGGTTCCATTCTGGAACCCCCTGGTTCCATTGCAGCATAACCCAACTGAACCCAGCTGAAATTGGTAGTCATTATTTCTTCTGAATTTTTCACTGTAAATCGCTTCATCATGTGTTTCTTGCATCAATCTGCAGCCATTCAAACATAAACATTCCACTGGAGTTTTAGCTGGATAGAACTAGGGCAGAAAGTTGCCAGCAAAATGCTGATGTTCAGGTGCCTTGCTTCAAGAGAAGAAGGTATAAGTGAGGCTAAAAGCACAACGTTTTTTACAGCAGTGAAAAGCATCTGACATGGGCTTAGTTCAGTAGCTAAATGTCACAGTATTGACTGTGGGAGCCATATAGTACTGTGAGAAAAGAACAAGGAAAAAGGAAATTGTATTGTGAGAGGAGGACAAGAAAATGGGAGTGTGCCATTGTCTCTCTGGGAGGAGAAAGATTGAGAAGGTGCTTTGCTCCCTTTATGCCTTCTCCTTTAGCTTTTATATGTATGTTAACTATTCAGACTTCTGATTACTTCATCTAAACAGCATAAATATTTTGTCAAATAATATTACTGCTTTATGGACTATTTGGATAAATGAGAAATCCTTCAAATCAGTATTTTATCAGAAAACCTTTGGTCTAGGTTCTGCTCTAGAGGCTCTCTGGATACATCAGTTGGAGGTTGAGGCTGTAAATGGCATCCTAGAGTTCTGTACTCCCATAAAAGGCTTAGCTTTCATCTCAGTACACTGTATGATGTTAGAAGATTATTAGAAATTAAATTAATTCTTTGTGAATATTATGTTTGATACTTGGCAAAGTGGTATATGTAGGAGACGAGAATACAGGTGACCTTGCCCCTAATAAGTAACAGCTGTGTTAATTACCCAATACAGCCTCACCCCTGATGAGTCACAGCTGTATCCAATAAAGATAAGTGTGATAAAAGGGAGTGGGTGAACCAGTGAGAGGAGCATGAAGGAGGAGGAGCCTTGAGGAAGAGGGACTGAGAGGCTCATGAGGAAGCAGGATCCTGGGGAGAGATTCGCTGCTGTGAGGTCAGTCTGGGTGTGCAGTTAGAGGCTGCTGTTGGAACCTGCAGTCATAGTCTAACTGGGTAAAGCCTACATTCAGAGTCTGCAAACTGAGACCTGCAGTCATGGTTTAGCAGGAAATAACCAGCAGTCAGAGGCTGCAGGGGAAACCTAGAGTAGGTTTACTGTAGGTAGGGTCAGTGAATAGTTGGAGTCAGGATGGCTAAGCTGAAAAAAGGAATATACCAGAATCCTTTTCGTGCTGTGATAGGTGAGAGGTCTGTGTCTTAGCTCATTTCTACCCTCTAACAAGAGGGCTGATGCAACAGTATAAAAAAATGTGTAAAAACCCATGAAATGTCACAAACTGAAATGCAATTGCCTACTGCTTATATAATGTTGTTTTTCATGACACAAGTATTTTCAACTATTCAAACTGTGCAGTTTAAGATGGTGTCAGAGTAGAACTCAGTGTACCAAGCAGAAACTGCCTTAACAAAGACAGTAAGTAATAAAAATAAATCCATGAAACAATGCCATTTTTAATTTTGGTTGCTAGAGATATTTCTAGAGGTTGGTCAAGGCTTTATAAACTGTAGCAGTTGAGTAATGATTGATCTAATTAATTTGAAAAATAAAAATAAGGATTCCTGCTTATATTTTGTTTAAACAAGGAAATCTGTTAATCTGTTTTTTGGTTTTTTTTAATAAGCTGAATACTGTTTGTTGAGTCCATCTCAGTCAAATATACTGTAGTAATTGGATGTTCTTCCCACACCCCCTCCCCAGATGTGACTTTAATAGAAATCTTCGGTGTCTGGCCAGATAGAAATGTTCACCTAGGTCTGTTCAAGAGTCAAATCTAGGAGCTGCTGTGAGAGCTAAATTCGCACTGGTGTTAGCTGTGGAGTTTTGTGCTTTTCTAGCACCTCTCAGCACAAATGTTTGCTTGGGAAGTTTTGCTTTTCTGTGCCTTGGCGGTTTTATCTTTATTCCTTTTGCTTTGTTTTACTCCAGTGTCTTGTGGTACAGATGCTTTCTTTTCATCATAACAAGGCATCACCCTCTTCTAGTGGTTGTGACCCTCAGCTGGGAGAACTCATCCTTGCTGTAGGTGCTGTGGTTTACTTTGTTCAAAGGCTGTTTACTATCATGTGGCTTTTACAGAACATGGCTTCTTCTCCAGCCTAGAGACTTTGCCCTGCTCTCTCTTCTTGACTCTTAAAGTTCTGTTTCAAATTTATAAAAAAATGTGAGACTTGGTCTATTGATTTTTTTGTTCTGGCATATAAATTGCTTAAGTTGACCAATTTGGTGTAGTAGCTGATCAAACTTGAGTTTGTCAGCAGTTCTAGCACCTCAGATACTAGAACTAGTAACAAACTGGTTTTATAACGGTACTGTTGGAACAGTATTCCTGTGCAAAAATTGTAAGATTCAAGGCAAAAAAAAATAGATCATTGTATTTCATCAGTCACTTGAGTATTTCTTATCTTAGATTTCTTTTTTCCTTTGTGAGTTTAATTTTTGTGAAAAATTTTCCCAACACACTGTGTCAAATGTGACTTAATATCCATCTGCATTTTTAATTTCTATGGGGCTCATAGGAGTTAAACCAAATATCTCACCCTTTAGTTGCTTTTTTTGTCTTTAGTGAGTTTGCTCTAGTCCTTGAATCAGCTACAGCATTAAGCTCAGATGAGCCCTTGGGACTGAGCAGTTCTCTGAACATGGACATAGGCTCAGAAGGAAGAACAGTTTGTCTTATAGAATTCAGAAAATACATTAGTAAATTAACTCAAAGCCTGTAGTTGGGGAATACAGTATTTGTGTAAGAGGCTAAGAAAAGGAGTGAAAGTTTGATCAGAAGTGCTCTTTATCCTAAATAGCTTATGCTTTTAAAGGCTAAAGAGTTCCAGAAACCAGATACTAAAGTGTGAGATTATTTTGAGCTGCATTGAGTTTTAAGTGATCCACATGGATGGGGAAATCCTAATGTTGCATATGAAGTGAAGATCAATGAGCTGATAACTAACTCCTCAGGAGGTAATGTTTTATTTTTCTCGTAAGAGCAAAAAGAAAAAAAGCTTCCACGTCTTATTTTGTTTGAGAGGATCTGGAAAGCACTTGCTTATCTATGTCCGGATTCTGCTCAGACTTGCCAACAGCACAAGGGGAATTGACGAGCAGAGTGAGGAAAAAGCATCAATCAACTTTGTAATGTCTGTGCTAGGAAATCTAATTATCTGCTTATGCTGGAACACCGTGAAAGCAGGGTAACAGGGAATGGCTGGGGGATTAGTGAGCTTTGTGGCAATTTCCCCAGAAAGCAAAGTTGAAAAGCATTATCATCGAGCTGAGTACCGTTGTATGCCATCTTTTTCTTCTGCTTTTTTCTTGCAGTGGGAATTGTGGATTAGTATAAAACTAATTAATTTCACATGTATATAGGAGTGTGTTCTGTGTTCAGCTAGGCAGAAGCACCAGTGAGCAGTGCACGTGTAACAAAATCCAAACTTTTGCAGAGGAAATCTTTGTCCTGGTTTATATCCACAGGAAAGTCATTAGGAGTGATACAGTTTTTTTTCCCCTTACATGGCTGGGTAGAGGTGACTTGCAGAGTCAAGTGAGTGGGTCAGGACATGAGCTTCTGTTTGTGGAGGGTTAGAGGATGTTTCCTAGCTCTAGGGCCTGGTGCGGTACAGATGCTGGGGGAAGGGCTGCTCCTTATAGCGTTTCTCCTCAGCACTCGGAGAAGCAGCCACAAGAATCCTGTTTACCTTCATTACAATAACTATTGCAGAGGCTCTGCTCCCCTGCAGGCCGTTGGTGAAGTGGCCCAGAAAATGGTGGGGAAGAGTGAATAAGTATAAAATGTGTGTACTGACTGATCAGTGAATCCAACAACTTACTACAAAAGGAAGATTTTGTGTGATTTTTATGTTAGTTTTGAAGACTAGTTTCTCACTTTTTCAAGTATAAGTGTATTCTGAGTACTGTCAGCTTTATCTGTGTGATCACGGCTCTGTTGTTACTAAAGGAACAACATCCTGTCTTAATATCTGCCAAAGAGATCAAATCATAACTTTTTCTAGGGTAAACAAAACATTTTGCAGAAAGAATTATCACCTGTGTTGTGCTGTACCCTTTTTATTTTATCAGCAAGGCAATTATATTTTGACAGAAGCCAGACATTTTAATGACTTGTTTGTCCTTCTATACTTAGCCAAGATTTAGAAATTTCTAATGACTTCTAGTTCAAAAGACTGGGTATTTGATTCTGGAGAAGCCATAGCTTCAGTTTGTTGGTGACAGAGCTGTGCTGTGCAGCAGGTCTGCTGCAGGCTTTGAGGTCACTGTTTGGAGAATTCTTGACCTATTTTCACAGAAAGTTTTCCTTTTATTAGCTTTAAAAAAAGGGTATGTGTTTTTGTAATACTGGATCCCATTCTTGGGAAAGTTTATTTTTTATTATTTTTCAGACGAGTAATTTTTATTCTTTTTCAGATGAGTCAGTGGCTTTGCCTGACAGGGAAAACCCTGCTGAGAGTATAGTCAATTCCAAGTGCCATTCCTGGCTAGATTAAAAAAAAAAAAAAAAGTCTTAAAAATTTGCAACTTTTTTTCATTTCCTCCCACTCCCCCTCTTTTTTTTTTTTTTTTTTTTTTTTTTTTTTAAATGGGAAACTATTAAAATCCTGTGCATTTTTTCAGACGACATCAAGTTATATATAGATTTCTCTCTAGAAAGAATTGGAACTAGTTGGGGTTTTTTTTACCTTTTTTATCAAAATTTTACATCTCTTCTGGTACCATTAAATGTCATTTACAGGAGTACGTGGAAGAATGTAGCCTTTAGTTCTTGATCCTTAACCTAGATTATAAGTCAAAAACAAGTGCCAGTATCTCTTAAACTGTTGGCCTTGAGTTTGTCTGAATTTGATTACTGTTGTCATTGGTTCCACAGCAAGGGCCTTTTAGAGGTCAGGTTGGAAAGCTTTGGGAAGGCAAAGCAGACAATCATTTTAAAGAGATGGAATTGCAATTAACAGTGTTCTTTTGGGCTTTGTCTATTACTTTGGACTAGTTTTAATGTAGAAGATGAAACACACTGTTCAGAATGCATTGAGCAGAATCATTAAAAAAAGATTCAAATCTTTCTGAGGCTTCCAACTGCCAGTACTTTGGGAGTTACTTGCCTGTAGAATCATAAGTGAGTTTTACTTTCTGTTGTAGTAGTGTTGAAAGTGCTGAATGATTGATAGATAGTGAACCATAGAAGAATCTACAATCTCTTTCAGCTGATTATTGTATTATGATGCGATTTAAATTGAATCTTACTCATCTTCAGTTGGGAATTTAACTGTTTTCCTCTTACAGGGGACAATAGTTACTGTTCATGTTCCTATCTTTAGAAAGGAAATTGAAAGAAGTCAATCAGTGTTTAGGGGCAATGATGCTGAATTGAATATTTTGCTGCACCTGTTCTGGTTGATACAATTACTTGGTGCAATTATCTTACAATGTATCAGGCCTAACAGAGTTCTTGGTGTTGGCAGTATTTGTGATTTTCCTCTTAGTCTTGAAGACTGAATTGTTATTGCAGTCTAGGGTGGTGATTTTCCCCCTGCATTAGTTCTGCTGATGCTCAGCCTAGGTGTACATAGAAGCTGTGGCTGGTTTTGTGCTTTACCCTTGTACTGTGCTTCTCTGTGTTGTCTGGAATAATTAAATATGAAGGTGTGATTAGATAAGATCCTTTCACTTCCCTAGCCTTTGCATGGCTGACTGCACATACAGTAGGAAGATTTTTAAGTAGGGGAACATACTGTCTGAAATATACTCTGCTGGAGAAGATGCTACTTTTATTTTGATTGGTTAGAAGACAGCTACATTAGAAATATTAAAAGAAATCACAATTTGATACAGATTGGTTTGACAGCAGATTCCAATAGCACATACAGCAGTTGATTTCAATTCAGAGCAAATTGCAAGCGCTTCTTGGTAAATTTTACAGTTTGAAATCATTTAATCTTGTCTGTGTAATGTAGCTATCAACAGCTGACGAAAGCTGCTATACTCAAATTCAGGCACATAAGAATGTAATCTGAGATGCAGAACACGTTTACGTTTAGAACTGCTGAGCATAGGTACTTTTGGAAACTGCCTCACAGCTGTATGCTGTGTGTAGCAGATGAAAGGAGAAGAGGGATTCACTAAAGATGGTATGCCAATGATAATCTTCAGTCACTTTTTTAAAAGTAGAGAAAAGGTGAAGTTTGCTGATGGTATCAGATGCCTCCTTGTCCTACCACACATCTCAGGTGGGTTTCACTTCTCTGGAGGATGATGTGTGCTCATCCGATAATCTGAGCTTCTGTGACTAAAATGAGGAGCTAGATGCTATATAGGTCTTGGGGAAGGTGTTATCCCACATTGCAAGGATCTAAACAAGCTGGGAATCTTTATGTTCCTTTGATAATTTTCCCCTTTTTTCTGTTCAGTCAGGTTGTCTGCAGTGTGCAGCGATTAAATATATTTATCTTGTCATATGTTGTATTTTTAATGAATTATAGATGACAGGAATTGTGTTTGTACAGTTCTGTCTTATTTGCTATACTTTCTTTTCTCATATTTTGCCATGAAATCCTGTTTGAAGAAAATCTGTTATGATTTAAGAAAATAAACAAAAGTTTGAGAGGTCAAAAAATGCATTTACAGTGACAAACTCATTTACCTAAAAGTCCTTGTGACATACAAAAACAAAAGTATAAAAATAAATGTTGTTATAGTCTCTCCAACAGAAGTTAAGGGAAAGCAGCAGATGTCCTGTACAAATGTAAAATTTCCAAGAATGACTATGCTCAAAGGAAAACCAAATAACCTAAATGATAAAACACTATAAGCTTTAAATCTCATACTTTATGTATATAGCATTAAATTAACCATTTAAGTTTATATATTTCTATACTGTTTAAAATTTTCAGTTTGGAGAAATCCTGGCCTACTATTTGTACCCAGCCTGGTTGGATGCTCTGTGCAGGGTTTAGTGAGAGGCCTCAGTGAGTCTTGGGAGGAGGACACAGTGGTCTGGGCTGGTTTTTACTGTGCTGCGCAGGGGCTCTTTACCTCACTGCAGACACCTGTTAGAGCCCTTCTGCTGGGGTTAGTTACCCACCTCCAGCTGCAGTGTGATACCACAGCCTGACTGCAGCTGAACTTCTTGTTTCCTGTCTAGTGCACATCTTTGTCAGCCAATTTAGTGGGTTTTTCTTTCTCCCTTTTGCCTGGAAGACTGTTACAGGAGTCCTCATAATTCAAGCGTAAGCAATGGAAATGGAATCCTAAGAGCGAAGAGCTTGGGTGTGAAAGGATGTCCTATTTATTTGGTCAGTCTTCCAAGAACAGCCATGTGTAAGGGTAAGCCCTGTAGAATGCAGACTGTCTGAAAGGAGCCAATCTGAGAGTCACTTCATGTGACAGTGTTTTTCTTTTAAATGGTAAAGCACAAGCAGGCCTTACAATTGGAAGTAGCATCTCTCAAGGTATATAAGGAGGCAGTAGTCAGTTTTGCAAAGAAACTGAAGTTGGAAAATAAACTTTGTTGGCTTAGCAATTACAGAAACACATGCTTGAATAATTTTATTTTTTTTTTCTGAAGTGTGTAAATAAGAAACATAGTCACTTCATATTTGTTAATTTGGGATTTTTTGTCTTCTGGCTTCTAAGATTTGCATACCAGAGTAGCAGTCTTGTATTTGGGAAGTATAAGACTAGAATACTGAGCACTCAATCTCCACAGCTGGAATAGTCAATTAGGTGACTGTTCCACCTTCTGTAGTAGGTGGTGATTGGAAAACATTACAATGAATATTCAGTACTAAATTTAATGAAAATTTACATAAGTCTTGGATCACATGTTGCCTTTAAGCCATGTTTGTTCAGATAGAGCACAAAAGCTTGTCAAACCTCTGGAGGAGAGCATTTCTGAAGGTGCTGTAGGTGATTTCCATTGTCAGTAGTCTACCCCAATGACTGAAAAAACCTGGCCTTTCATTTGTAGGGATTAATGGTGCAAATTGAGGTAAGTGCTTTATATTAGTCCAGAAGAAAAATATGCTGTCGGGTTTTTTATTCTTTTCAGACTTAGTGAGCAGGTCTAAACCAGTAATTAGCTTCAAGCTTAATCCTTGAACAGAAAATAACATCAGGATTTTGTCAGCAAGATTTCTCAACTAGAATAAATCAAACCAATTCTAATTAAAGCAGCTGATTTAATGTAGCAGCTGTTTGCTCAATGTAGGAATTTTTGCTGTATAGAGAGTTAAATTCACCTGTCTGTGAAGTGTACATGAAGTCCCAAACAGTGATGGAAATGTTTTGAAATAAAACAGGTTCTAGCAGGAAATGACACAAGTCCTAAATTGTTGGGTGAGCCGTGATTCTGTTTTCAAAAACAGTGTTCAGGATAGCTGAAGATTGTCAACCTTTTATGCCCTCAATCCAAAGGATCCTTTCAGAATTGAAGTTTTAGTTACACTTTAAAATTATGGGGTAGTAGTTAAAACATTATTTCTCAGTGATGTGTAAAAATTAGATTAAAGTGACTCATCTGCATCACTGTATTTATATGGGATGTGTAAAATGGTCCTTTTTTAAATAAGTAAACCTTACATTTCTTTGAGGTTTTTGAATTTTGAGCTTTACTCTGATCAGCAGACAATGTTATTTTGGTATATGACAACTCTAGAGCAATGCTTTTTGGGTTTGTCCTCTTTTGCTACTTGCTTTTCTTCTACTTCATAGAATCAGTTGTACAGAGATACTTTGTCCATGTTTTTTCTGATTCCTTGCACTTCAGGATCCTGGCATATGTCTGAAGTTCCTTGCAAGTCACATTACACTAATAGTCAGTGCAAATCCAAATAATTTATAAAGCACTAAAACACAGGAAAATCACAATTTTATGATACCTACAGATTGTCATCTTAAAGCTTATTGGAATATATGCATTGACATGAAAACTATGCACAAGACAATGTCCAGTACTTGGCCGTGTGTCAGGACAAGAAAGAGTATGAATTTGGAGAAGCTCCTTTATTCATGTGAATGGTTGTAGGTCAGTCACGAAAATTTCTTTAGTTTTAGTGCAAACAGTGCATGACTGTTAATGAAGCAGAAATTTAACAGCTGGTGGAAATTCTGTTATAGTTATGACATGATTTGGAATTGTGCAGTCTCTTCTCAGACAGCAAGATAAATGCTACAACTGCGGTGAAAGCATGAGCCGAGATTCAAGGGAGACTTTTCCCTTATTTCTGCTCTCCACTGTGGCTTAAAAATTGTCTTGAAGCCAGTTATCTAAATCAACAGTGTGTAAGACTGCTTTAGCTAGGGTGGCTTCTTTTATATGTGTATATATATAATTTTTTTTATTATTTTTTTTTTTTTTTTACTAAGCAGAAGGTCTATTGGAAGTTAAAAGACTGAGAAGCCATTAAGGGTCTTTACAAGTTTGGTTTAAATCATTTTAAATGCTCCTGTCTCCTGTGTATAATTCCTCAGTAAGCAGGTAAGTAATGATGGATGCCTCTTAATGACTCTACAGAATGTGACTAAAATAGAAAGATCTTTCACATTCAGAAAATAGAAATTATACAAGATGGATATTTCATGTGTTTGAGAAATAATGTATGCCCTTCTTGCTAGCAAGCATAAATTGTAATGGAAAAATGTGCGTGAGCTTCCTTCAGTGAACATTATTTTTCTGTCTGTGATGCATCTTTCTAGACTGGTTTGTACCTTATTCAGCATCTTCAGTGCCACAGAGCAAAGAAGTCCTTTTTAATTTTGAAGGCAGATACTCAGCATCAGAGTCTACCAACTCAGCACCAAACTCTCCTTTGATGATCTGTTTTCTGTTGGAGTATTTATCTACGTGTATTGGAAACTTCCAAAAAGAAGTACTTTCAGTGTAATAATCTTTTGTCCATGTTGAATCACCATGAGCATAAAAAGGAAAATATTTCATATTGGCTGCAATGTAGGATTATTTTTTTATTAAGAACTTGAGTAGCAGTTATATGGCTTTGAATTGAAATTAATTAGTTTCTGTTGAAGGCACTTATTAATTCTTACTATTATTATAAATGCTTTGGGAACATGATCCAATGAAACAGAAAATCAGATGATCAATGAAATGATAAAATAATGACTTCGTGTTGTTTTTATTACAAAGTCAAATTGTGTACTTCAGTTCTTTAGAACAGTAGTTAATTAGATAACTTTGACTTCCATCAAAGCATTTACAAATATTAGCAAGCATGTGGTTCTCATTTTTCATATCTAGACCTTGGAAGCATTTTATCTATGACCTTCCTAATCTTATAGAGTGCTCTATGGTTTTGGACTTTTTTTCTCTGTCTTTGTCCAAGCTGCTTCTCACACCTAGTTACAATAGCCGTGGTTTTTAGGAGTGCTGTGCTGAGTCAGGTTTGGTGGCAGGCAGTACAGAGTCTTGAGAAATATCTTCACCTGGTTCCATTTTATTTATAATGTGAAACAGAGATTGTCCTTTTAGAAGATTGTGAAAGACACTCCAGTAGTGTTTGCAGTCTTCCTTAAAAAGAAAAAATATAAATGAATTACAGAGTTGTTCCACAGTGGTGAGGCTGAGCCAAGGTCCAGATAGGTAACAGGGTCCACAGGTGTGGATCACTGGGGTTCACAGCCAGGCACAGGCGTGGCAGAGCTGCAGACAGGGCTAACAGTGAGAGCTCAGGCAGGGATAAAGGCTCAAGCTGGAATGGAGCCCCCGCTCCATCTGCAAGCGCTGTCTGGGGAGTCTCCCAGTGAGGCTGGGCAGTGCTCTTAAGGCTGCTAGCACACTCACAGCCCTGATGCTGGCTCATATCCACATGTGGTTTTAAAGATGCTTTTCGAGGAGGAAAATGGGAAAATAATATCCTGTGGAACAGACAACAATTCTCAATGTTATATGAGGCCTTTATGTAATTAAAACATGTCAAAGGCAATAATTAAGAGTAGTGGTCACAGGCATGAGTTCTGCAATACAAGCAGTAGCTGCCAGAGGGGAAAGGCACTGGATGGCACTAAGTCAAATTACTGTGGCCCTTGTGGCCACAAGTTTGCCAAAGATGACTGGAGAGCCTCAGTAGATTACAGATGCTATTGGAGCAGATTTTTCTTGCCCCCTGACTGCTGGCCATAATTATGGCCAGTGTAAAAATTTAAGTCTCTGTTTCCTCATGAAGTGGGAAAAGGATTCTAGCTGCAGGGCCTGTTTACTTTTCTGGTGGGCTCCAATGAGGAAGAAAAGTTGCAAACAAATCTGCCTTTGATGTTCTGTTGTCACTATCTTGGTCTTCACACTGAGGAAAACCTAGTATAAAAACTGTGCCCTCTTGTTCTATTTGATGGTCTTTATACAAATCTCAGCTCAAACATGAGAGGGAGGGCAGTGAGCAGAGGGCCAGCTGAAGGTTTCAGTGCTGAGGTAACAGGATAGGGATAAGGTGTTATGAAGCAGAGAGGTACAGAGCCCCCAGGCAGGTGCAAGAGAGAGCCCTTTATTGCAAAACCCAGGCCTTTTAAAGCAGTTAGGCCTTTGTCAGTTACATTCCATTTAAACACAACAAATGTAATTCAACCAACCACCATAAACCATGATGTGAACACCTGATGGTTGTGTAACTTGTTTCTCTCTCTCTAATCCAGCTGAGTCACTTTCCCATAGTCCTTATCTACTTAGCCCAAGTAACAGCCTGAGCCATGATGTTACAAGGATAACAAGGCCCTTATTTAAGGTTTTACCTATACACAACAAAAAGCCTTTGCCAGTAAGAGGTCCAGGCCATTTACAGAAACAAGATAGGCCCATTTTCCCATTGAATCATTAGAATGGTTTTGATTTTTAGATAAATTATTAATATATTAGAGATCTATTCACTTGAAGTTCCAATGAAAACTGAAGTGATTAAAATACACAAAATTGCAAGCAAAGAGGTCAGATTTTTGATGCAACCTGAATATTTTCCAATGGCAAATCCAGCCCCCTCCTTGTCACTTTTCCATGATGTTTGACTCTTATCATGTCTGGCAGTACAGAACAATATGCTTTTCATTCTCAGTAGTGATTATGACAATTCACAAATGCTGTTCCCTTTCACAGCTTAAGGTGTTTTGTACTTAATTAGTTTCACAGAATAGTTGAATAGAGTAATATAAAAAGATGAGGGCATAATTTCCCAGTTATTAAATATATTCCACTGGTAGATAAGATATATGATGTATGACGGGCCTCTGGTGATAACTTCTTATTTTCAGGGATCTTGCTTCCTGCAGCTTTCCTGAATGAACATGATAATGAAGCTGCAAAGATAACTTGCAGACACTGATGAATCAGGGTTTATGCTCCATAATTTGGAATACTTACTGTTTAGCTACTGAGTTGCTTAACTGAACTTGTTACCCTGCAGGTTTTTGCATTAATTTTCCTGCATTTCTCCTCTTACAGCTAACTATGATTAGATCAGTTAAGTCTTCTTTTTTTTTTCCCCAATAAAATCATGTCATTTTTTCCTCTAGCAAAGTGAGATTAAGTTACATCAGAAGAGAATAGGGCCTTATTTTGTTTGCCTACCCAATGTTGGGTTTCAATATCTACTCCTGGGAGAAAAACAGCTTGCAGTTTTTTGCTTCAATTAATAAACCTTATAATTTAATGAGGAACGTGGTGTGTTAGCAATATTGAGTTTATCAGAAGTGTACAGTGCTTCAGTAAGGGAAAGTACTGGAATTTATAATGTTTATACTGTTTTGAGATAGTGCAATGACGTATGTGTGATGCTATGTCTTCAGTTTCCATCTGTGTTAATTGCCACCAACAGGAGTTTTTTATGTTTCAGGATAAAGACTGATGGACATTTATGATACAGTAGCACTAGAGAAGGCAGTTCCTTTCTCATATAAATATGCATATCATTATATGGAGGCTCATTTTTAATTTGTTTTTTAGAAGTAAAGCTCATTTTAGTTTTTGGGTTTTTTTCAAATACTATAAAAAAGTGTAAATGCTGTGTAAGTTTTGGTGTTACAGGTCTCCTTTTGTTACTACAGAATTATCTTGCTTCCATAAGAATGTTGAGACTCTTGGAATATAATTTGTTCCAATGATAGCAATAGTAAGAACTAATGCCTTTGCAGTCTAAACATTGAATTTGAAATATAAATTCTTTCTGGAGCTTTAGATTGAAGGCCCAGAATGGATGATTCAAACCTCCATCTTGGCTGCTAAATTAAGGGGGGTTGCCTTCTCTTGTGACAAATGTGTTGGCTGGGACCTTGCAAAGCCAGGTGCTATCTGGTCTGTTTTGGACATCAGCAGTATTTGTCACAGCGTGGAAGTGTTGTCCTTACTCTTTCCACTTACCTAAATGGCTTTATCTTATAATACCTTTCCAGTTTGTCTGACTAGATTCCAATAACATGGACTTTATATGGATAAGTGAATTTCTTCCTCTAGTAAGAGAAACATCCAGTGTAAGGAGGAGCTCTCCAAATGTTACAGGATTGTAAAATAGTTGGTTTACAGTTTGGGAATAGCAATCCTCAAAAAGCTAACTTTGTGCTGGACACCTGCAGGAAGAGCTGCAGCAGTGCTTGATGATGGATTAACTTAGACAACTGTTTGCTTCCCCTAAATACTTTCTGGAGCATAAACCAGAGGTCCTGTAATTCTAGTTGTGAGTGCTTGATAAAATCTTTTCTATTCTGGTAAGAGAAAAGCAGATGACACTCTCTACCCTGTGTGACCTGTCACATGAACTTTCTCATCATTAACTTTTATGTAAACCTTAGTAGGACTGAGCTTTTCTTTATCGAGATGGTAATACCTTGAAAGTTCAGAATTTTATCACTAAACTAGATTTTAGTGACTAGAATCAGAATGAGAAATAAAGTTTTATTAAGAAGCTGTAATGCTCTTTCAAGAAAGCAATATTCTAGTATTCTGAATGTCTAGAAGTGTTTACAGTGTTATCTTAAGAACATTTTGTTATTTTCAGGGCTCTTCAGTTTTCTGGTACATGCTGGATGTTTGAGATATTCATAGTAAAATACAGTAGCTGATGTTTTGGTATCACACAAGAAAAAATTCTTGATATCTCAGGTTCATTACCTATGTGTGCTTATTTACAAGCTTGTCTTGCACTATTTCAGGATACTTTTGGCAGAGCTGGCATTGGAAAGTTTCTGCAAATTATTAAATTAAAAGAGGCTATACTGTGGATTGTCCAAAGTTAGACAATTTTATAATGTAAACAAAGAGAAGAAACCCACTTTAACACCCAGTACAAACATACCTACAGCAGATTTAATAGTTTAGTAATAGTTTAATATCCAGTACAAATCTATATATGTTGACATTATACTCTGAAAGATTTGAGTAAGGTTTGTCTTTGAGTTACACAGGAAGTGGTTTGATTTCCAAAATATGAGATTAGTCCAAGGAAAGTGTAAAATAGATGAAGACTGCAGGAGATATTGAAAGCAAGAAAAATCCTCAGGCATAAAAGATTCTCATTAACTAAAAGTATAAATGAGTGGGGGATTGTTTCCTTTTCTTTTGCAATTACAAACAGCTGTTGGTGATCTAAAAACCACTAGCTAAGAGCAGTCACTGCAGTAATAATGGATTTCCTCCATTAGTAAAAAGGAATGCTCCTAGGAAATTAAATTTTAGAATGCCTAATGTACTATAATTTGGACCAATCTATTTTTGCTGCTCATAGAGACTAAATCTAGCAGCCTATTAGACTTAGAATCACAATTTATAGTGTGGGGATTCTGACTTGTGATGATAGCAGTACAAAATGTTTTCTGGTTATTTCTGGACTTGTCACAGCTACATTTTCTTTTTCTGGATTTGCACAGCTCTGGTCTGTCAAAAGTTGACAGACTTGTGTGTGTTTTTGCAGAAGCTTTAGATTGCCAATACTTTGGATTTTTGATGCAGGTTCTACACCATTTAAGATGTTGCTTTCTTTCTGGAACAGCAATTAAATGTTGAATGGAATTAGAATAGACTAGAACTTCAAAAAAGCAAATGCTGCCAAATGACCATGTCCTTTTTTAATAGTCTTTCATTGTATATTGCCTCTCTACCTCAAGCATACCATTAGAAAAGGTCACATACCATCAGCCAGACAAGAAATGATTGTGCAAATGTGCCTGCAAATGTCAAAGACTGTAAAAATAACTGCAAGGGACTTCAATTTAGTCTTCTGTCCATACACTGAGTCCTGATGTGTCAGACCTACTGCACATTGACAGCTGGCTAGAGAGGACCCTTCAAACTGTGGCCTGAGGCTTCAGCTCTGTGGGCCTGGCCCATGTTCAAAAATAACACTGGTTGCTGGTTTTATCAGAGTTGACTGTGGGTTGGTCTGCACTGGAGCTTCTAATCGCAGACCAGCGAGTCTGCACTCAAACTGTTGGAACAAAGCTTCAGTGTGGCAGGTTGTAAGCTTCACCTATGGCCTGCCAAATGTGGATTCATAAATTACCAAACTGCTTTCTCTAGTGGTAAGCAGTTTTGTAAGCCTGGGTGGTGTTGGGGGGATTTTTTTAATTTATAAAGTTAGGACTTGAGAAAGCAACTGCTGTTGTGTGCTTTCCTCCCCCTTTAGCTTTTGTTACCTACCATTTTCTGTTAGTGCTACAATGAACTTTGCAAATTTAAGACTTTAAAACCTTGAAAGCACTATTTATTTTCCCAATGAACTTGAAAGTGATTGGCAGTAGTTGAAAGATAAGGGATAAACTAACCAAATTGCTCTCTTTCCTGCTTCTCTTCTTACCATCATGCAGATTATCACACAAACTATCACAAAAGCAGTTAAATACAGTTTACGGGTTAACCTGAGCTGTGTGTGGGCTGAGGCCAAAGGGGTTTCAGTGCTGTTTGCAGCTCCCTCCTCAAAGTCAGGAGGAAGGGCTCATGTGACTGCATGGGGAACAGGAGCCCAGGAGCTGAACACTAGGCAGAATGACCTTCTCAGTGGAACTCCTCCTTGGATTTAGGGTTCCTCCGTGCTCAGATTTCATGAGACCTGTGTGATAAGTCACTAAAGGTTGTGTGATAAGTGCTAAAGATTCCCTTCCCAAAGCTGCTTTTCTGTATGCCTTGCCATTCCATGCAGGGGTTTTATTGTCTGGCGCTGCACACTTCTTTAATTTCTTGAGGCTAGTTATCCAACTGCTTCCTATTGTAGGTGTATACTTTGCTTGGCATTTCCAAGCTTGAAAATCTAAAAAAGCAGATTAAGCTATTTTTATATATTGAAACAGTACCTTTCCTGTGGAACATTCTATTGCCATAAGTGAAGAGGCAATTTCACTAGAAACCGCTCAAACATGTGGTCTGTTTCTCTTTATTGCACCATTTAAATTTCAGAATTAAGTAACTTCAAAATTATTTGCCCAATTATGTAATACTGCAATAACAAGTGTCAGGTATAGTGTGATTTCTTAGTTGTTGGTTTAAATTCCTTCTGTCAGTTTAATTCACTGATCCATTATCTTGTGGGGTTTATATTATAACAGAGTAATGAAAACTTAAACTCCAGCTCTTCAACACTGAACAGAATAGCAAGACAAGCTTTAAGAAAGAAATCTGAGTTCCCCAGACTGCTTCATGGTACTGTCATGAAGATAGAGCTGTAAAAATAGCCATGTACATTTGTGGCTAAACGTCACTTGAGAAACTGATGCCCCCTAGATGGTGCTCTAACTCAGAGCCTGGTTTCTTAGGAAGGCATTTTCCTCATCAATCCTGCTTTGCCCAGATGATGCATGAGGTGCACAAGGAAGTTACCATAAGCTGCATTGATTGAAGAGATGAGAATTAAGCATAGAAAATTTAATGTAATATCACCAATGGTGAGGTATTTTTAACACTATGAAAGGATTGAGCTGTACCTTTATAAGGGTTTCAGGGTGGATATTTTTGTAAATATGCAGTTTGTGCCCTACCAGGAAAGAGGGTTATAAGGATCTGTCAGCCACACCTATATATATACACAATGATGATTTTGTAGCTGTATCATACCTTGGATAAATAAGAATTGTTTGCATTCATTCAGACCTGATTTTCAAATAACATACTGAATTTGCAAAAGTAATGTGTAGTGTTTTAACCATGTCTTCCTTTTAATATTAGGCATGTGAATGTTGCAGTATCAGTTAATCCTAAGGGAAGCAGTGAATATAAGCCTCATATTCTCTGAAGCTGGAAATTTGATGAAATGTGGTCTTGTTATATTTCCTTCATGTGAACTGATATTTTACTAGGTAATACCCCTTCTGCTTATTTTGTGTAAATTCTACAGAAATAATTATAGTAAAATTCTTTTTTTCTGAGCACATTTTATAATACATTGCTGTTAGAATAGATTTGCTTCTCATTTTTTTGTTTGAATAAGCAAAAGCAAAACATCATGCCAATAGAAGTACTTTGACATAAACAGAATCAGAGAGACATTCTGACCAGATATCCCCAAAAATCTCTCTGAGATGATTTCAGGCATTTTTTAAATTTGAGTTTTTCTACATGAAGAAAAACTTGATTCCATTGGTATCTTTGTAAATAATGTTTTCCACACGAGTCAATTGCAGTCATTTAGTGTTGCTGAGCAGTTGAAGAGATTAACATCTGTAAAGGAAGCCAGTTAAACATCTGTGTAGTGCTGGGATCAATGAGTTGGCTTCAGCATTTGCATCTTAAAATTAGTCCCAGTTCTTAACATCTATAGAATTTTTTATTGTAAATAAAATTCAATTTTCAAACATAGGTGCTGTGCTTAATTGTGTGTAAATAAAACATAATTAAGACTAAAGAGATAAAGAGCCTTTAAATTAAGGTAACTATTCCAAGTAGTCCTCAGAAACCTCTGAATCAACTCTACCAATTTGCAGGTACAGAAACGGTGAAATGTGATTAACTTGGTAAGTTGATCTACAATTGCATTAAGGTACTCTTTCTGAAAATATTTGTAAATATAAAGATGCACATCTGTCACATGCAGAGATGACTTAATACCTCCTCCTAATGCATCCCAAGGTGTCAGTGAACACCATGCAAGGAGTCAATTTAAAATCTGGATTCTAAACCAAAGTTACGGAGTCAGCTGTAAGGAAGCTGACTGGAGGGAGGACTGGAACAAGAAGGGGTGATACACCACTGCAGAATTCCCCCATTTTCCTCTTTTAGTTTGCTATGCTGCCCTTTGCCTGAACTGCCTCTGCACTGATTCCTTTGTCTGGTTCTGTGTAATCCATGGCCCTTTTTATCATGTTGAGTACAAGGAATATTCCTTGGGTAGTTCAAAGATTTTATTTTTTCCTAATATATCTTCATATTCTTTTTGGTCAAAAAACCAGTACAGTTTGGTTTAAATGCAGCTTCATCAGTGAGACAGTTTTTATACTGCTGCTCTGTTACACTGGTGCAAGTTCTTCATTGATAATGAAGTGCTGAGATGTTACACAGATCCTAATTTGATCTGTAAATCTTTATTGCTTTTGATAGTGCATGAGAAGGGAGCAATGTGGCTTGACTTTAGGAGTTTCCATGAGAGCTGAAGAAAATAGGGGTTATTGTAGATTGAACAAACATCACTACAAATATTGAGAAGTGGTCATTATGAAACCTCACAACTGCATGTTCAGAGGAATTATCTGAGTGATAAAGTTATTAAAAAGATTCCCTTTTTAAAGGATCATTCATTCCTACGTCTGTGCAACTGAAGGCTACTATGCAAAAAGGGGGAAAAATTATTTAAAAATCAACAAGTCCAGAAAGGTCTCTAAACCCCTGATGTGCATATTAAGTGTCTACTTATACAAACCTCTCTTCAACAAAATACTTGAGCCTTTTGGCTCTATGTCAAATTATGTCAGAGACTGATCAATAAAGAAGCTGTTAGCCTCAAAGCTGCTTCCAGCACAGTGTCTATCCAGGAATATGCATGAGTTTGGTGTGGATGGGGCTTTTTGTATATGTGTGTGCACATGCAAGTAGATTCTTTATTAGACCTGTTCTGATTCCATAAATGTAGATGATTAAGGTTGTAAAGCAGTGAAATATTGTGGGGGATTTTCTTAAGCAATAAGAAACTGCACTTACAGGCTGCTATTCTGAAGAACTGCTGCAGAAGCTTTGCAAGCTGGGCGTGCCGGGCACACTGCTCTAAGCTGGGCCAAGTTCGTGTAGCACAGGCCACGCCCTTGGAGAGTCCCTCTCTGTGGATGCTGTCTGCCTTTAAAACAGAACCCTGGGATTTCACTGCTGCTTGTCCTGTTTGTCCAAGGGTGCCAATAGAGTTGTTGCTGTGAAAGTGATTGTTCTCATTCTTTGTGAATGAAATTCTGAGGGCCATTGGGTTTTGGTGGATTTTTTTTTTTTTTTTTTTTTTTTGATAGTGGGAGTAGTAGGCAAATAAGCACAAATATGATGGGAATATGTTGATGCTTTGTCTTTCTCCAAAATGCAATCAGAGTTTGACAAACCATAGAAAACCTGAGTTTAGACCTGTCTACTGCTATTAGTTTCAGTATAATAGAATTAAACTGAAAACAGTGTATTTGTATGCCTTAAAACCAGTCATTATCATTTTGTGTAGTGATGAAAGTGGGCTGGGGCAAACTGATAGTAGTTGATGTAAATCCAAGTTAATGTAATAACCTTCCCCTTCTGGGTGAGTCAACAGAATTAACAAATGGTGTAATCTCATTTATTCCTCTGTGGTTCATATTAGTTCATAAATAGCAAAAACAAATGGTATGTCAGGACTGCCTCTGATATAAGAAGGAAGGGATAAGTGTGCTTTATTCTCATCTACAAATCTTCCAGTTCTGAGTGTGTCCCATCATTTCAGAAAAGACCTTACAGTCTTATAAGGCTATTTGAGACCCTGTTATGGATCACTTATTCTTTGAAGAGAAATACTTAGGAGGGTATTTGCTTTCTCCAGCCCACAAATGGCTGAATAAATCTAAGGGAGAGATGTTTGAAAGCCAAGGGATCTCTTGATTCTGAATTACCATTAGGAGTAAGTGAAAAGCTGGAGCCTCCTCCATGAAGAGACCTCTGTATTCAAGTGCTACTAAGCCTCCTAACTTGTGGATTTTGTGTCTGCTTTAAAATTTGGACTTTATCAGTGTGAATTACATGTTGAGATGATATTTCTGTCTGTTAAAATATGCATCCCTGAAGTATTTGCAAGTATTGTCACAAGAGGAGAGTCGTTTCTAAATGTTTGTAGTGGGGAGCTTGTTCTTGTTTTGTTTTTTTTTTTTTTTCTATGACTTGCATTCTCTCCTCAGTTTATTTTTATTCCAGAGTGCCTTTGTTCTGGGCCAAGGTAATATGGAAGATGGTTTGTTTTTCCATTGCATTCCAGTGAGAAAAGATTTCAACTCCTTTAAGCTGTGGTCCTACTCAGCTGGTTCAGAGAAAAGCTGTACTTGGAATATGAAAGAGAGGTATTTTCCTGGCTGAAGTTCTCATGGGAACTAGATTACACTGCAGAGATTCTGAGCTGAGGTGTGATGTAGAGCCTTCCTTCAGAAACAGCCTTTGAAGGTGGCAGTGCAGGTCTTTGCCTGACTTTTACCTGTTTAGAAGTAGGGGCACAAAAGAAGTGGCAGGTACCAGGGTTGTCCTTTCGTAAAAATTATTCCATGAGTTATCTCTGCTTACATTTTTGTTCAAAAGTAGCTGCAGAATTAAGTTTGCAAATGTCAGCAAGAATTATAAATAACTAAGGGATGCAGCCAAAAATTCACTTTTTTTCTTCAGACTATTTCCAAGTTTCTCTTTTTTAAAATAAGAGGGTTTGTGTTTCAGTTTTGCAGTTTAATTAGATGCAGTTTTCCCCTACAGATTATTCAGAAGATGAAGGCTTCATTTTTTAACTTTTTGACCTTCTCTTTTTGTCCTTTTTTTTAAATCCTCCTATAGATGTTATGCAAGATTTAGATTGTCTGGCAGCTTTGTAATGGAACAGTTTCCCTCCTGTCTAATAATTTTTGAGAGGTGAATTCACGTGCTGATGAATGTTTTATCCAGAAAAGAATTTTAAGAGCACTGATTGTGGTACCAAAATCACTAAACTTTGTCAAATCCTTCTTCTGGAGCTATAACAGATCTATAGCTGGTACATCTGCTCTGCAGTTATCTTCTGTGTTCTGGAACTGCTGCCAAAACCAGTGGTTTGTGATTTGGAATACCACCTTAGTAAAGGGAAGACAACAGGAGCTGAAAATGTTTTGATCCTCAGCTCTCATGGATTTGGGAATTATATATAATTTTGACCTTTCCCTAGATGAGTTGCTGTAGAATGTAGCCATAAGTTTGTCCAGAAGGTGCATGGGCAGGTTAGTTTGGTATATTTATCTAGGGGTACTGTTAGATTAAAGCAACCTACCTTTTTTACTTGTGTTAGTTTTTTTAACATTTGTTCAGGTGGAGAATTGTTATTTAGCTTTTTGTCATTCTAGTTGCATTCTGTAACTTTTTCTGATATTCAATAACTGATTGAAGCTAATTGTTCTGAATTCAAGTACTGGAACAAATTCAGAAAAGAAAAGTGATCTCATGGTCTTTATTGCAATTCTGTTTCCTTTTGACAGTCATTCTGTCAGAGCATGTTGCAGCTGTGTTCTTGGCCACTGCTCTGTCTTCTACAAAGCCTTTGAAATGCATGAATTTGTTGTTTATAGTGTAGTTGACTTTGCTGGGAAATTCACATTCATTCTCAAGGAGGTGAAATATCAGCATCTGCTTCTAAGTAATTACATGAAAGGAAGAGGAAAACTAATTTGCTCAGATTGTCTTTTCATTTCTTTGACTTTGAGTTATTTGAGTATTTTTTTACTGTTTAATTTATTGAAAATGAGTCCAGAGGTAATGGATTAAAATCTTGTTATGCATAGTGATAAACTGGAAGAAAAAAAAATGTTGTTAAATGATGAGTTTATACAGTTTGCCAAATGAGAGTTAAACTCTTCAGCTTCTATGCTTCATTTATAGTAAGGATTGTTTCAATATCATTTTACTGAAAAAGAAACTGTGTTGTAGGAAATCAAAACTACTTTTCTGGTTTGACTGTGACATTTTGTACTATATTTAAATGGACCAGTGTCCTAAATCTGTTATCTTCTCATTTCTGACTCATACACATGCATTTGAAGCCAAGATGGGCAATTACTTTTCATATATGGATCTGCAATGTGCAGCCAGGTCTTCAGGTGTTGTGTCTCCTGGACTAACATATAGGAAACTTGAGAAATTTTGAAAGGTAAAAAGGAATTCTACAGGATTCATAATCCATAATGTATCCTGTTAAGTGCCATCTCACTATTGCTGAGTCACTCTGCTCTTCAAGGAGGCATATTGAAGGAAATCTAAAGGGTTATCTTCAGAAGTGGGTAGTCTTGATTCCTCTTCCCTTCTTCATGTGAAGACATTTTTTCTTGGCTGTAGCTGGAAAAAACACTGGAAATTAGAAATAAGCTTTGGGGGAATGCACCTGCCAGTACCTAGAGGGAATTGTTCTGATCTTCGATTCTGTTCTTGCATTTGGCAAGAATTCTCCTTCACTCCTCTGCATGTCTTTCTAGGCTAATCTCTCTAGATTTGTCTGTTCTGGCCCAAAAATAGAGCTATAGACAGGAGTTATCTGGTAGCTGTAAGTGGCCTAAATGCTTTTCAAGGAGGAAGATAGAGGCCAATGCTGTAGGTCTGAAACCCTTTTTTTCCTTTACGTCCCATCTGTATGTGCCTAGTTTTTTTCAGGGATCAGAGTTGTTTGCATTACTGTCACTAGCCATGTCTTTTGACAGGGATTGAGCAGAATTTAGAGAGGGAACCTCTTCACTGAAAAATATTTCATTTGAAGAGACACATTGTGTTTTCATCTTAAACCAAAACAAAAAACCAAACCTAGCTTCCAGGGAATGATGGCTATCTTTTCCTCAGTAAGCCATCTCTAGATTCACATGGATGCCTTTTACTTCAAGTAGGAGCTGATGGGTGATTGTGACTGTGATGGGTGACTGTGAGCTGTGCTGTACTTTTTGGTTGCCACACAGTTTGTATAACATTTAATGTTGGTTACCACACAGTATGTATAACATTCAGTGCTGTATAGTGCACTTGCAAAAAAAGACAAATTTCAAGTTGAGTATGTATGAATGCCATATGGCTGGCTGTACCCAAAATCACTATCCCTTCTCTGCATTTAAAGAGAATATAAAAATTGAAAAAATACTTTGGGTTACTGAAGTATTTTTGGTATTTTTTTAACCAATTTTCTCTTAGAGAAACTATAATAGAGTAATGTTTTTAAAGATTCAAGTGCTGTGTAAGAAAAAGAATCATTTTGAGGCCATAGCTTCTGATTTAAACATTTTCTAAAGTTTCTATAGTAATATGTCATGACATGGAATTGTTTGAGCTGACAATACTCCAATATAAATCCAGCTGGGTTTTTCATCCAAACATCAGCATATGCCACATGTGTCCCTGGTACTGCTGTTATTTGTACCTTAGTTGGGCTCCACTAATGTTTCATCATGTTTCTGTTATGATAGGAAAGTGCAGCAACTCAGAATCTTGTTAAATGACAATAAAATTTCTCTGTGAGGGTGTCTGTTGTATCCTTTGCCTCAGCATCTGGAGAGGCATTTACTGACATGGAAATTCTTAAACTGGCATTCATTTATCACATTGCACTTGAAAAATGTCTGAGGCCTTCTGACCTGTGGCCTTGTTGCTTGTATTTGATAGGTTTTGTCATGCTTTCAGTTTGTTATACTGACAGCAAATGGAGGCATATTAATAGCTTGATGTGGAGGAATTTTAGTCAAGTGCACATTTTTATATAAAGTTCCCTTTTTGTCAACATAAAGCTTGTCCCATCATCAAGGGAAGATGTCTTTGCTATTTTTTTTTTTTTTTTTTTTTACTGAAGAACCCATGCTGGATTTATTTCTTACATTAGGAAGCCTCTGTGCCTAACAAGTTTGGCCTTTGGCAGCAGGAGTCAATCTAATACCCTCTCTCAAGGCCAGTTTCCAGTTGCTCTCAGTTTCTTGCTCAGAGTTGGTTGGTTTATTTATTTTCCCATACTCAACTATTGATTAAAATAATAATTTTTAAATCTTTCTTTGCAGTCTGACAATTGCCAAAGGTTTTCCTCCTGTTTCTCTGCATTTCTCCCAAACACTGTCCAGTCACTGAAATACTGTTGTAGCAGTTCAACATATGCTGTAAGCTCTCATGTGAGAGGGCAGGTTGGTTCAACCTTCTTCCTACTTCAATTTCCTAGGTGATCAGAAGAAGGGTCAAAGGCAAAGGCAGCTGCAAAGGCAGCTGCTGCAGGAGCCAGTCAGGCAACCCCAGCATGCCTGGTTGCGAGAACATCCTTACATTCCCATTTTCCTTGTGATTCAGTCAGAACATCACTGCTTACTTGGGTTGTGGAAACAACTTTCAAGTTATTCCAGACTACTTCATGAGTCATTCCTCAGTCTTGGCTCACAGTATGGTTAGAAGATTACATTCCATGTGATGGGAGTTTAAAGCTTTTGATTTCTTTTGTCTGTAACACTCCATGCGGTCTTGCCAAGGGAAGAGGGGGATATTGCTGATATCTTTGTCTCATACCTGAAAGACTCAGGAGGAGGATGTAAGGAAGTCAGCCCCTTGTTACTGTAAGGATCTGCAGATAGCTGGTAATATATACAGTAAATAGAGGTCAGAATGTTCCTATTTATTCCCAGTTTTATCGAAATTGTTGAGATGAATGAGATATCAAAAAGAATTGCCAGAGAAAGAAACTGTCTGAATTTTAATCGGGGTCAAATCATTGAACACAGCTGTGACAGATGAATGCAAAATTTAGTAAAGTATCTATTGTGAGACTGTAAATTACATTTCTCAAGTAGTTGACATACTATTTGGCAATGTAATCAATCTGGGTTAAACACTTGCACATAAATTATTTTTGCTAACAGTTTCTTGAGATACAGATGATGAACTCCAATTATTGACAAGATAAATGCTTTGTCCTTGTTCATGTGTTTGGAAGAGGTTAAAAAGCACTTGTTTGTAGCACTAAAGGAGTTTGTTTTGCCTTGAAGGAGTTATTACTGGATTAGAAACTGCACAGTTATGTAAACTTTTGAAATGGCTTTCTTACTTTTGTTGCTGGAGAAATTCAATCATTTGGGTAGCACATTGAAATAAAAATATAATCTGTGACCTGGGAGAGCAGTTTAGAAAAGGAGGGAGATGAGAAGAAGATTTGAAGGTATGTTTCTTCAGAACTGCCTTTATTAGTGGTAATAATATCAATTCCGACTTCATGTCCATCCTTCTGTAACTTAACACACACCTTGTGTGCCATTAGCAATTTCCTAATGTGTTTATAAATAAAAAAGCATGTTGTTCAGAATATATAACAAATAGCATGGTACAGTGCTGGCCACAAGAGAAACGCACAGGGGTGGAGTCTGAAAAAATAACTCAATGCTAGAGAGCATCTATAGCATCTGAAATGACCACAGAATTCAGAAGCTGCAGCTCAGCTGTACAAGTCACACAGGTGCCACAGTGAGTGTGGCTGTAAACGTGCACTGTCCAACCCTGGCACAAAGGGACTTGGCAGAGACTGGGATTCACTGACAACATCTATAGCCAGCTACATGACTCATGCAGGCATTTACAATTAGATGAGAATATTTGATAAAAGCTGGGTATAAAACCTGCTACAGCAGCATCATAAAGATGCCAAGATGAATATCAGTTGTATGTTAAATATGAATCATAAGGAAGCATGAAATTATCCTCTGTTTTATGCAAGTGTTATGTGCAGAGAAAAATATGAGTAGCTGCTGCTGCTGTTTAACAAAAGCATGGCAGCAAGTCTTGGAAAGTCCAGAATAAGAGGCTTTGGGGGCCTGTGCCAATCAGCAGGGAACAGGGTATTGTGTGTGTTTCCAAATACAATATGAGTTTAGAACAGTTCCAGAGAACTAAATGGTTAAACATAGGAAATTGCAGTAAAATAGATAATCAGTCCTAATCCTTACAGCCTAATCTCTGGGGAAGTGTAGTATATGTCCTCATTTTCAGCAAGAGAAGAAACTGATGGGCAGAATTTATCCTACACACATGTAAACCATGATGTTCTTGCTTCAAGGTTGCACCATACAGTAAAAATATACCTGAGAATCTGTTGTTCTTCCTGTGTCATTCCTCCATATCCCAGTGAGCAGTGCTGCTCAACACTTCTGAATTTGCTGTAGTTTACATAAATGAGACATCAGTATCACTTATGTCTTCTGACATTAAGGCCTTTCATTCCTGTTGTAAGGAGAGAAACTCTGGTGTTTGGTTTGGGGGAAGGCAAAAAAATTAAAATGCAAATGAGCAATAGTAGCAGATGGGGTCCTACAGTATCATGAAAGGAAGACAATTTTCTCCAGAGAATAAAAACTGCCAAAGGGTTGCTACAGTGCAATTATTTTGAATTAGGTACTCTTCTTCCATAAGATAATGACTCTTTGTTTTTTGATGTGTTCTGGAAAGATCCCTCAGTCCTTTAACATTGAAAATGCAGGTAAACAAAAATTTAATAATGTCAATTATTAGTGATATAATTTTGTCTGTGTCCCTTCCTAGGTCTGTCAGCTGTTTTCTTCAGTGAGAAATAATTGGGTATTTTCAGGTGCTAATCTAGTAGTTGGTGGGTCTTAAACTATTAAAAATAAATCTAAATTCAGGAAATTGTAAAAAATGTTTGTTACCCCTCACAAACTAAAGTTGGTTAAACATCTCGAGGATGTATATGGAAAGCTGTTGATAAAATATGTTTACATCTCAGAATAATGTATACTA
This sequence comes from Cettia cetti, assembly GCA_013401135.1. Classification (NCBI taxonomy): domain Eukaryota; kingdom Metazoa; phylum Chordata; class Aves; order Passeriformes; family Sylviidae; genus Cettia; species Cettia cetti. The sequence continues at coordinate 52,173 of VZUI01086079.1, forward strand.
AGAGTCTGATCCCTCACTCAAGCACGCCTGTAGTGTTTGTGCTGTAGCTATTGCTGTTAAAGCTTTCTGCTGCTGATGAGCTTGGTGTGTTCTCCATAAGAGACATGGTCCTGTGGCAATGCACTGGGCAGAGACTGTACCAGCCCTGGGTTCTTCCAGGAGCTCTGCAGATGAGTTGCTGTGACTCTGATATCTTGATTTTTATAAGTGCTACAGTGAAGCTGCTGAAAATGTGTATCTGCAGAGACAAGAGTGAGATTTTAGTTTATCTTTGCCTTTATAGCTGGTTTCTGCAGTGCAATGGATGTCTGCCTAGCTGTCCGTGCAGAGGCTGGCATGGTGAGTTTGGGTCTCCTTTACACAGATTTTCGGTAATGCAAAGTGGAAACAAATGCTGCAGCAGTAAAGGCATTGGTAGCTGCCACTTGGGACAACCAGTGGCTCATCTCTCAAGAAACAGATCAGTCTGGAACTCAGCCCTTTTGTAGCCTCCATAGTCAGCTTGTTTAATTACATGTGCCCATTGTTACCTTGTCTCGCTCAGAGGCTGTTTAAATACTACCCATACAGCTTGTCTTCTGTCAGTTATCCTTTGGAAGGTTTTTACATAGGCAGGTAAAATAAAGAAGTTATACCTTGTGTGTTTTCATAGTTAGGGCTTAAGGCTCTATCTGTAGCTTTCATGTGGGAAAATGTAATAAAACTTGGAAATACTGAAGTTCATCTGTTCCCAGGCAGGCAGTATTAAAGGCAAGTGTTCTTTCAATGATTTTCTTTAATACCTCATTTTAATTAATGACTCAGATATAGCTGGTAATCTTGGAAATAAATGAGAGTCTCTGGAGAGTTATTGACAGATGGCATGTATGGAAGTTTTGTAAAATAATTACTGGCAGTCTGTCTTCAGCAAAGACAGGTTGCAGTGCTGCTGTGCCAAGAATAAACAAGCAACTTTTTTAAAAATTGTAGCTTGTTGCATTTCAGAGTAAGAGCTGTTATGAGAGAATTGTATAAAAGCTTTCTGTATAGTTCTGTAACACATGCCTCACCAGGCTGAGTACAATCGGACTAATCAGTCATTCCTAATTTAGCAGTGTAGTTTTGCTAAAACAGTATGTTCTGGTGTTACTGATTTTTGTTTGCCATTTTCACAGTTGAAGTAGAGCTGAGCATTGATGACTCGTGCCCACATCACGATCCCCTGCAGCAGCTAATGACAAATGTCATCGCCAGGGGCACGCTCACCTTTCTGCCCAGCTCACAGTTCTGTAATCTTGTAGTATTGATACACTCCAGGATACTGCCCTTATTAGAGGTGTCTCCTGCAGAAAGCCTGGCCAAGAGAATTTTAGGTTATTCTTCTGTAGGGTTTAACTTCCTTTATTATCCATATCAGGAATGCATTTGGCCTGGTGCTCACTTGGGGTGGTGGGGGTGAGAATTGACAAAGGGAAGGACAGAAACTTCGACTGTTTACATGGCTACCATCAAAACATTTCCACAATTTGTATATTCACATATGCTTCTTTCAAGTGCATGTGTATATGAAGAGAAATAGAGAAATGAAAAACTATTTTTGATACAATTAAATAAAACTATTTCTGTTAGAGCCTACTTTGGAATTCAGCACTTTATCACTTAAGTATAGAAGACTCAAATGCAACAAAAATGTGTCTGAATACATCTGGTATTCAAACTGCAAAAACTGTATTTCGGCTTGTCCATGTTCAAATCGATTCAAGTTTCCTGCATATTTTAAATATCCAAAGTATTTTGAGAGAAAATGTATGGCAAGGCTTGCATTAAATTTTTTAGGCTGATGATCAAATCCACACTGCAGAGTTACTGTGTACTGCAGCTTTCCATTTGTAAAAGGGGAGGAATAAAATAGAGTGTAGACGAAACATACTTAAGGTTATGACATGTTCAGTGGCTTTTTAATAGATGCATAAGTTTTTAATCAATGGAATAGCAGAAGCTCCTTAGAATATTACATAATAGCCTTAGCAAAACTTTAAAAGAATCATCCAGATTCAGGCCATGTGTCCTTATGGGATCTGTATGTATGTAAATCTCTACTAAATTTTCATTGATTTCTGCCCTGTGTGAGGATTTTATATGTCATTCATCAGAGATAAGGCACCCTGTGCACCTAATGGGCTTAAGGTATTAATCTGTTATTTTTCCTAAGAAGCCTAACTTGATGAACACACAATTTTGACCTTGGTGTCACTGTTTAGGAGAGAATTCCACTATGATATTTTGCTTACCTCTGATGTGAAATTGCATATTCATGTGATGTAAGGAGTTGACAGAGAAAAAAAACCCTCAGTGTTTTAGACATCTTGGTTTAGGTCACATCTTGCTCTTTGAGCTTTGAGATTATTTATTTACACATCCTTTTCATTATTCAGTTCTAATGCTGCTTGGAATATTTTCTATCAGTGCAGTTGTATCTTCTGATTTTAATCTCAAGATGTCAACTTGCCTTTGCAAACCTGTACTAATACCAATATATAGAAACACACTTGTCAGCTTACAAAACCTTCAGTGCTTAAGGGAAATGTAGAGTTTGGTAATCTGGCTCAGTGTAATTCACAAATAATATGACTGAACAGGATTTCTGCTGGTTGGATTTATCTGGTTTGCAACCTGAGTAGTAAGTAGAATAAAATCATAATAGTGATGTTCCTAAACAGGCATTCTTGAGATTTAAGATGTATTTCATTTTTTTTATATAAAATTCATGTCATAGAATGTTGTGGCCCGACATGTTTGTTTTTTCTGATGTGCAGCAGTCATGTTATTCCTAAATTAAAATGGACTTGGCTTCATACAGCCAAGTGACAAGCCTTCAACATCCTCATCAGAGGGTGCTCCTTTTGATATATTCTTTCCCAGTGCACATCCATCCTGCTCCTATGGGACTGTTCCCTCTATTGCTGGGTGCACAGCAGCAGTATTCAAAAGGCAGGAATGCACCAGGAGATTGACCCATAGCACACAAAACCCTGCCTAAAAATGAGCACTCAGCAGGGGTGTTCCAAGGTATTTTCTGCAGCTTCAAGTAAGCAAAGAAAAGACGGTTCCTTACTCAGTGTTTTAGGTAAAAAATAATGCAAGGGAAGTCTTAACTGAGTTGCCATCAGGAGGTAGAAATTTCCTGCCTAAAAAGTAGTACTAAGGCTGGGGGAGGAGAAGGAGGGAGAAGAAATGTATGGGCAGTCTCTTCCATAGTGATATCTTTTATGTTGTTACTTTCTTTTTGTGGAAAACTCTTTTCCAACTCAAAGCTCTGCAGAAGAAATAGGCTGTTGTACCTCAAGCAACAGAGTCCTGTAACTGCCATTTCTGAAGCGTTTAGGTGTTAAAGGATTTAGAATTCAAATGGTAATTTTAGTATGTGTTGAAAATGTTATAAATTGCTTTGAAGTTTTGTACCAAAATAGGCTTCTGTTGTGAAGCAGAGGTTTCTAATAGGCAGCTATTAATTGCTGTCTTACAGTCCTTATGTCCTACAAAGTTGCACTATCAAAATTTAATAGGATTTATGTGCTTCGAAAAGACAAAAACCTTCAAATTCATCTAAGATTTGACTCTTCTTGATAAAAGCTGATGAAGGAAAAAAGTATTTCCTCTTGTCTGGCTTTACTTTCGTTGTTTTGAAATTTAAGTATGAGACAATCATCTGAAATGTTTTAAAGCATCAGTAATTATAGTAGCATTTTACATCTATCAAATCTTTTGTTGATGTAATCTTGTGTTATATAATACGATCATTGGGTGATAAAACAGAAATAGAAGGACTTAGTGTGTTCTGTGCTGCTGTGGCCTGCTGTTTCCCAACTGCTCTGTGCGTGCACTCCTTCTGGCTGGGAGTAAAGGAACTTCAGCAGGGTGGTCTGCAGCATTCCGTGACACTGAACAGGCCCTGTGGTAAAACTGGCGCAGGGTGGGGACTTGTTCCACATGTCCAGCACAGTGTCCTGCCAGGGATTAGTTTCATATTTCATGTGGATGCAATCTGCATACACTATGGAACATTAACTGGCTTTACAGTGTTTAAATTCATCATTCAAAATGCGATTTTGCCCTTTCATGTCTTAGAGCAAAAATTTGGCTGAGTGAATTGGAACACTTCTGCCTAATTAATGAGTTCTGTGTGTCAGCTCATTGAAGGAGGATATGAATGAGGGATTAAATGCCACCTGTCTTCCTTTGTCATTACTGGATACGTTGGTGCCAGTGTTTGTCAAGTTAGCACTCATGCATAGGTGAGGAATGAATGGGAACCCTGCACTTTGTCCTGATCCTCAGACTTGCCAGTGGAAATAAAGAAATGCAAGACCAGCATAGTTTCTGCTATACTGGATTATGGAGCTGTGAAAAGAACCAGCTACCAGTCACTCAAAGATAGAGCTGGAGGTCTATTCAAAAGAATAGAAATGCAGTCAAAGAGCATTTGCTAAGAGCAGCAGAAGATGCCTACATAGTCTGGAAGGCATGAAGAGGCTTCAGGGCACCTCTGTGTAATAGAATGAGCAGTGACTCATTCAGAATAAAGTTTGAAGAGTCTGGTGGAAGTCTGAATGAAAAAGCAATTCTTATGAAATCGGTGCATGCATTTTGATTGAAGAGTGAGCAGTTTTTCTTGTGCTCAGTCTATTTTCTCAACTTTCCATAAGCACAGTTCTGATTGATTAGGAATCATTAGGAATTATTCATTAGGAAGAGTACATTGGAAGTATTGCATCTATAAGAATTGTAGGATCTCACCTTAATGAATAGAGGTTGTGCTCTTTACAATGAGTGACTTCAGCTTTCCCACAGGCTTGGGTTTTTTCCTTTTTTGTTTTCCTGCCTCTTGAAGTGTGCATCAGCTTCCCCTTCAGAGATATCTTTCTTAGTAACACACCTAACTATAGTGCAAAAACTAGGATTTAATTTAAAAAAGAAAAAAAATCAGTCATAGCTGTGAGTACCTATTGATTGAGGGTAACAGTATTGTGTTACTATGGGAGAATTACCACAGGAGGTTTCCCCTGATTTAGTCCATTAGTCAACCCTGAAATGATTTCTTACAGTAGGGCACACCTCCCCTGAGATAGGAGGAGTGGAAGTCTTGACCCAAATGAATCTCTCTTCTGGATCCAGAACAAACAGCAGGGCATTTGTTCAGTTATCTCAAGTCTTTTATGGCCTGTTAGGTTTCTAACTTCATTTTCTCATACTGAGTGCTGAACTCTTCCTGTCCGGTGTTGACCCCCATCCCTTATCTCTGGAGCTTATGGCACTACTCCTCAAGAGCACTTTTCTTAGGATGAAGGAAGGGAACACTGCTGAGGCATCTAGTTTAATGTTAGTGACTGAAACCCTGAAATGAAAAAAAGGGGCAGGAGTTAGCAGTCATGTGAATTATTAAAACAACTGTCTGCACACTTTGGCCATGTATTTCTTACATATTCAATATTTCTGTGGTTAGAAATCCTATTTTCCTTGATATATGGAAACTATGTGAATGAAACACTGTTCTCAGTTATAACTGTGGGGTACAAATATGGTATCTGATCTCTTTTATTATCTTTCCTTGTGCTGTAAAGAAAACAGTTTAAAATATTCTAATCTTTCCCTTTGATATGCAGTCAAGTACCCTTTTATAAGCTGTTAATGATGTTTTAAAGTACATTTTCTGAAATGTGTTTTGGGGAAGTGTTGAAATCAATGATGGTTAATTTTTTTAGATAGGTATTTTTTCTTGAAAATTAAAGTTTCCTGGAACTATGAATTTATAGAAGTACACTTCTCTTGCGCTAAATCTGTTTTCACCAGTGAATTCTACAGTGAGTTCTTAAGCTTACAGAAAACAAATTAATATGTGTAAATAAGTGATACATAGATTGTTGTAGTGTGGCAGCAGGGTAGGGATGACAGTTTTCTGAAAGTCACTGTTGATTAGCACTGATGAAAGATAAAAGGAAGTATGTCAAATTAAGTGCGTTTTATGTATTAATTAATTAAAATCATTTTACCCCAACAGGTAGGTATTTGTCTTTTGCTGACAAGAACACCCAGTCACTCTTTCATTGATTTTGCTTGGACACGTCAATATGGCTTTGCTGAAGCAAGCAAAAGCATCTCATTATCTTCTCTTGTTCTTTCCAATTCATCACCCAGGGCAATCCTGTCCTTATATTGTTTAATAAATCTCACCACTCCATCCTGAAGGCTCTGAGCACATGGGGCTGTGCCCTATCTCCTACCCTTGGATCTATTTGTTGGCACAAGCATAAGCTAACTGGACTCAAGGATTGCCAGCTGTCTCTTTGATGTAGTTCCTCATCTGTCTTTAAAAATAGAGAACTACTTCTCTAATTTTGAAAACCACACTTTTTCTTGTCAGCCTTATTGTCACTTTAAATTTAAATTTTCCAGTCAGTACTTTACCTGATATTGCAAAAATTTTAATATGCAAAGTAAGATTAGTATTTTATCCCATCTTTGAATTCAAAACCAAAAGGATGACTCTTGCCAAAACTGCACTTGACAGGAATTGCTCTGTTGAATGTCTGAACGTGGACAGCTCTGAGAGTATAGATCTTTTTTTAAAACTGTGTATTTAAATTTGTATAAGCACAAGGGAACTTGCATTCAGTTGTGATAAGGCATAATACCTTGTCCAAATTTTGCTTAAATATTCAGGCTATGGTTCAGAGGCTTTTAGACAGCTTGAGGCGCTCCCTCCTAATGCTGTGCAGCACCAAAGGAATCAGTTCTGTGACCAACTGGATTTATGTTTTATCACCATATGTACACTCATCATGATGTCTTTCCCCATGTCCTTGACTAAGCTGAAGTTCTAGTTTCAGTTATTGTCCAAAAGCTTGTCATTGGAACAGACTGGTTTTTTCAGCAGTTAATCTGGAAGTTAATATAACAGAACAAATATAAGAAGGGGTAACAGTCTTTTGAAAGAGACATGCTTTATATTCCAGAAGTATCCTTTGAAATTATCTATAGAAAGCATGTTTATTTTATCTATTGGTAAAATATACCCTGTATTAAGGTAGAATGAATGTGAACTGTGAGGTTGTCAACAAAATGTAGCAGTTATTGAAGTGATACCGTAAGTCAGTAAAGCAATTTTGGTGTATCAGTTCAGTATAAAGCATGCATGAGATGGATTCACAAATAAAACAAAATTAATCTGGGCAAAAAAAAAAGCTATGAGAAGGTGAAGAAAGCATAAACTGCAAGCTAATTCATATATCCTGTCAAACTCAGAATTCTCTTAATAAATCTCCACAAACTGAGCACACCAATCAATATTCTATGTTCTTTTGCTAGGAGACCTAGTAAATATGATAATTTGTCATATACTTGCATGGTTAGTGAAACAAATGAGTTGTATTTTACTATTATAATTAGAATTTTACTCCGGTAAGTCTTGTAACCATCTTGCACTTCACATGCAATTTATGCCACGATTCATAGATTGCCCTAAAAACTGATACAAATGTCTGTCTGTTCTGAAAAGTGGCAGAATGTTTTGCATTTTTCAGAGACATGTTTGAAATGAAAAGATTTCTTTTCATCTCTGTGTCACATTAAATCACTGTTTCACTTTTTTTTTTATTACTGTACAAATTTATGTTGGCTTTGCTATTCAGATCCTTTAATGTTCTCTACATTCTCTCAGTGTGCTGTTTGGATAATGGATTGCTTTATAAAATTCTTTAAAGCAAATAGTATTTATGATATTTGACAAAGAACACAGCCCTATTCTAGCAAAGAGAGCTTATTGGATGTTAGTGTCTGATAAAAGTCCTAAAGTGTAATCAGAGTAATTGATGTGTCAAGAGAACCTAAGTTTCAGCTTCCTGATTCTTGATATAGTAGTTACCAGTTTAAGCTGAGTCTTTTTCATGTGCTAGTCTCAAATGGTCTTTCCTAAAGAAAAATCTTTACTACAGTTCACAGAGCTCCTAATAATAAGAGTAGCAGTATGTGGACTGTGATGCTACAGGAGGAGAATTTACACAGCCTTTAAGTCACTCTTTGAAAAGTAAAGACACGTCCTTAGCAATTGTGTCAACTTGAGAATCAATTACAGCAAACCTCCAGCTCCTCCTGATTTCATACAATTCTACTCTAGATTGTAAGTATCTAATTTTATTGCCTTCACCTCTGGCTCATATTTATTGGTTTGCATTCTGTGCAATCAATATGTCTTTCAAGATGAGTCATGTCAGTATTTGTTCTTTTAGGATTCTCATGGTATCATTAATCAGTCTTTCTCCAGGGCTTCTCAGGCATTTGCTGCAGTATTGTGTAAGCTGCTTGGTTACATGATCACAATTGGCTTCTGATAAGAGATCACCTCTCTTCCCCATATTCTTTCCCCCCCCTTAAAAGCAATTGGAAATTACAGCTGCTGTCAGCTAAGTAAAAGCGTAAGTGAAGCTTCTCTGTCTCTGTGCAGCACATCTCTACTCATATGCAGACTGCATTCACTGCAGAGGTAACCTAGAGCCTCAACCCCCAGACTCCTTTCCTTCTGTAAAAACAGTCTTTTATACCAACTTGTTTATACCTCGAGGGTAGTTTTGCAGCAGGGGCTGTCTGTGCTGTTCTGGGGAGCGCTGATGATTTGCAGGGTCACTCCCACTGTATTGCAGCTGACTGTGTGGGTACAGCATCTAATGGTGCTGTCTCCTTTGTAGTCTCATTAGCACAGATATGGGGCTTGCTTAAAACTGCCAAATGTTTGCATGAAGTCTAAGTGCCATTCACCTTGAAATATAGACGAAAACTTTAAGTTATTTTTTCAATTCATGACATTGTTAATATTACTGAGAGGATGAAGTAGGACATTAACATAATTGTTCAAAAGATTTTGCAAATCAGATTTGAAATCTTTTCTGGATCTTTACATGGGTTTCCTCTCAAACGATGTGATCTGTTGTTTAAATCAATCAGAGGTCTCCCTTTAACAGAAATTATGTCAATTATGCTGATGCTTTCATTAATGTTTTATGTAAAGAAATTTCCTCATGTCTTACTTGTAGTGGAAAAAATTAATTGTATTTCAACAGTGACTTTCTTAGTTCATGCACGTTGGGCAGTCTTGCCAAGCTATGCAAAGAGCTCTGTTTGTTTACAGATTGTCTGGTTTCCTTTAAATGTTCAGTGGTTTGTACTACTCAGCCCACCAGGGCTCTGTTATGTTTCCTTATTTTAAAAAAGGAAGGAGAGTTCTGAGGACTTGGTATATCCTTTCTGTAATAAAACACACTGAGCTGTTTTTCCTAGAATCTACGATTATAGGTTTTATTGGCTTAAATTGATTGAAAGTTAAAGCTTTTGCCTTCCTGGGGACAATTACTCTCCATATGTAACATATATCATGCTGTATGTATAATATTTGTTAGCTTATAGCTGTCATACTATAAGCTGTCAGGCATACTAGTCATTTGCATTAAAACAGAGAATTGATTCCTTTTAATACTGAAAAATGTCCATCCTGTATAATTAAGTTTTCTTTGAAAATGTTAATGTAATTAAAATGCAGAAAAAGCTGTTTGAATACTCCTTAAGCCAACAGTTATTTCAGAAGAATATGGTTATTCTAACATTACACAGATTTTAAAAACAGCAAACATTTTTAGTGTGGGTGTGGTGTTTTTGAGAAAACCATTTTAATTTCAAAACCATTGAAATTTAAAGAGGCACTGACTAAAATACCAATATCTTCAAAACTGGATGTTACATGCAGAGAATAATTCAGCAGTTTGAAATTTGGCACATAAAAATTGAACCTAACCTTGAACTGTTTTATGACTGTTCCAGATCACCTGAGCTCACAAGAACACCCCCTCTTCCCAGAACACTGTAACATGGGCTAGTTCTTTGGGAGCATAAGAATCCATATCCCAACAAACATGGAGGTAGGTGTATGGCTTTTCTTTCTTTTTTATTTCTGCCACCACCACGCTCTCAGTAATTTGGGAAGGTTTATTTAATATCCTGTAGCTGCAGGTGTCCAGGTGTGTGATTGTTCTTATGAATATTCTCCTGCGTATAACTATTGCTGTCCCATTGGTTATTGCTGCTGTGTAAGTATTGTTCATTTACTGTCACAATGGTCTTGATGTAAGTTGAAATGAGTCTGACAAGTTTATTCTGATTGATAATCTGATCAGGTTGGGAGCTGGGTGTTGTATGGACCGGGTCAGTATGACCAAGAGCATCTGTGTTTACCTGTTAGGGATAGTGGATTGCAAATGAACATGGAGAATTTGCTTGTACTTTAATTTGAATGGGTTTGATTTCCGAAACAAGGATCTGAACTTTCAGTAGAAGAGTATAACACAGAATATGCATTATGAAGACTTAGAAATGTGAATGTAAGGGCAAGTGTTTTTTGATAAAATGATAAATGCTTGGTTCATCTAAACAGTGGAAACATGGTGGTATTGACTCTTGTGAAAGGTTAGAAAAGGTTTGGTCGTTACATCTGTCCCATTATATTGTGTTGCTCATTATGCTTTGAGATAAGTAGTATTTCAAAAGTAGCTTTTTTTGGACACCTAAATGCACCAGGTACTCTCAGCATTAGCTTTATTTAAAGTATTTTTGATGTCTAACTTGCTTCTTTCTGTACATCTGCATGCTCTTCTTGCTTACAATAACTGGCACAGACAAAACCTTTATCCATTTGGTCTCTCAAATACCCTTTACTCAAGACTGGTGTTATGATTTAACTTTTTACAAATCTGTTTCTCATTCTTTGTTAAATAGTAGATTTGACTTTGTATTTCTTTGTGATAGCCTCAAGTGCTCTAGAGGGTTAGTAAAAATAGTGGCAAAAGGAACAATGAGCATGGACTACAAGCTTGCCAGTGAGTTACCTCACTGATTTTGAGTTTCACTTCCCACCCTTTAATGCATTTGTGTCCAAAGGGCTTTAACTACTGATAGATGGCAGCTTGGCCCTAATGTAACCTTGTGTCCTCATGTATTTTGACACTTTTAGGGCTGTATGAGAATCTATTTCTTTTTCACTCTTTAATGGTGATAACTTGGTATAAATTGTAAAAGGAGCATAGGTCTTTTCCCTGAGAAGACACACTGTACGTAAAATATGGAGTATAATGTTTGAGGTGTTATAACTTTGCTTACACCATCAGGTTAACCCTTGCTATTTGGAATTTTCCATATATCCATAGTACAACACATTTCCCTGCTAAATAATTATATGCTTCTCTCTAAACTATGCTCATAATATAGAATGGATTATTAGGAAAGGTGTTCAATCTAAAAACTCGCTTTCTCTTGTGACTTATTTATTTGTTGGGGATTGTAGATGGGGAAGGTTGTTCAAGTGCTACCCATCAAACCAAAAGCATTGCAAAAGGCACTTCAGCCTTTCTGTTTTCACAGTGGAAAAGAACCCTGTTTATAGCAAAAGTTCAAAACATTTAATACACTTGTCAGTAGAACTACTTAGTCATCTGAGTTATCCAAGGTAATGGGAGATAAAAATGGGAGAGAAATTCAGTGTTGTACAAATTATATGTAAATTAGGCTTTTATCTTCAGTAAGTTCACTTTTGAATAGCCTCTTAGCAGTTTTCTGTAGAGAGTAGGTGTGTACTGCTTTAAACATCAGAAAGCAGAACAGAGCCTGATGCAAGTGGCTTCCCTTGTGTGACTGGGAGTGGGGAGGAAAGCAGAGGAAGGACCAGTTCTGGTCCTTTGCTCATACTAAACTCTGCACTGCTGAGAATGGACTCCATATCCAGCTGCAGCCTCAGACAAGCAGGGAAAGGACAAATTAAAAGTATCACTGAAGCACTAAATCAAGGATAGAAGAGAATTTATGCAAGTGAAAAAGAGACTTCCTAATTACACAGCTGTTCCTGTAACTACCACAACAGAATCAGGATCTGTGTCACTGATGGGCCATTGTGTCTGTTTCACTCCGTTCTGAGTGTAACATGCACCAAAGGTGTGCTCTTGTCTTTTAAGGGAATTTTAGGAAAGATTAGAAAGCTCAAAACTGCATGCTGATTTTTTCTCTGTTGTGTTTTGTTATGTATTTTCTTTCTGAAGTATGAAAAAAATTCATTAACTGTTCACTAATATTGAGCAAGTCCAGAGGTGTAGGAAAGAGCCATCTATTTCATCCTCAGGGAATTCCCTTGCTGTTAGGGTGTGCATTGATAGCCACCTTGTGCCTTCACATCTCCTCACTGGAATCCACGGACAATGTAAATATGGAAATTATTTCATTTTAAATGTTCACTATTGAGCATACCATTTTGAATAAACAAGTGTTTTAGCTGTGCTGGGAATCACTGACATTGCTAATTATCCTCTTCCTGTATATCATCTGTAATAATTAGTCTTGCATGTTCATTTACTGATTACATGGCATCTTCCTATTTAATTTAGTGTGCTACATCCTCTTGAAAATACTCAAATATGCACATTATGTGCTTTCTCACTCAGAAAGGGATCTATTTACAGAGTTATTACAGACTTCATGCTCCTTGTGCTTAAAAAGAATAATTTTCTGTTCTCTTTTTTTTTTTTCCAAGAAATATCCCTATTAATGTATAGCTGATCTGAATTCCACTTTTTCTTAGTGAAAAAATGGCAGTGAACTGAACACACTGGAGTCTGGCATGTGGCCTTTGGTCACTGATGACTGTCCTTTGATGATGATGCCATGAAAGTTTTTTCCATGATGGTCCTGTACTCTTGAGATCCTTCATTTAAGATGAATATGTTGCAAGGGAACTAGGGATCTGAATAATAAATTGGTATTAAAGCCTCTAAATTAGAAAAATGTAGTTTATTAAGCTATAAAAGAGGGTTTGAATTTCTTTGAGTGAGCTAAGGAATGAAAACTCTGAATTAGTTAAAAATGCAGTTGTGGTATTTCTACACTGCAAGGCTTCTTAGCTTTTCATTTTTAATACTTTTCTGATAACAAATAGAATAGTAAATTTTCCTGATGAATAGTAATTATTATATAATTATTAATTTCATTTAAAATTTGCATTTGTGTATCCTTAATTAAAATGCAGTATAATGCAATTAGGCTATATTCTGCTGGCAATATAATCTAATACACACCAAAAAATGCAAATTTAAGGCTTAGTCTGTATCTAAATGTTATCAGGACTCCTTGAGGGTAATGCTCTTTGCATCCATCTCCTCTGGATGTCCTTTGCACTCTGTGAACGCTCGGTAACTTCTAGGGGCCATATTTTTTATTCTGTACATTGAAATAAATCACACTAATTCTTTTCCTGTCAAGAGGTTTACTGATAGATAAAGGAGATCTATATCAGGCCCTTCATTTGCAGTCAGCTGCATTTTTGCCTTCTAACAACATCTGAGAGTCGGAGGAAACATTTTCAGTGTTTTGAATCTGAGTGTGGTTGCAAACATTTCTATTAAATATCGTGTAACCCTTTAGAAGCAGGTGGATACAGAAATAGCTGAAGTGGTTTTTTTCTCAGGAGTTGAAATGTATCCCAACTACATGTTTGTTTTGCTAGAGAGCTAAAAGAAATCGGTTTTATGACATGATTTTATCTTCAATGGTCCAGTGAGTTTGAAAGGCATATTGAAGTGTAGAACTATTGCCATTATAATGCCTTTTTTTTTAATTGAAGTTTTGGAAAGAGCCAATTTGTGTTCTTTGGATTTTATATATGGACTCTTGCTCTTTTGAGAAGCTCAATCTCTTTCTTGAGAGCATTACTTTTTCTATATTATTATATTTGGCAGGAAGAGAAGAACACTTTCTTTCGTGAACACTTTCACCCTCATTTCATCACCACTGTTGTTAACTTCTGTCTGTTAAACTTTGAGTTTTAAAATGCAAATTTAATCTGAGTACAAGCAAAATAATCTCCTTTGCATCAGCTACTTGTATATTCTGGTGGACCACCAATTACTTCTCTTAATGGTTTATTTTGGTTTCTACTAAAGAATCAGGCTCTTTGACAGTGTGACAAGCATATGCATCTTACCATGTTATCATGTAGCTTAAGAGATTGGTTAATTCTCACAGTAGTTGTTTTTCAAACTAGAATGTGTTGAATAATCTCTCTGAGGCTTTCAGACAACTACATTTCACCAGGGCTCTGACTGGACTCAGTAGCAGCTGGAGGCAGCAACGATGGCAAGAGCTGGGATTTGAGCTGTGAGAAAAGGTTTGTTCCATAGTTCTAACAGTGTTGCAGCTGCTAACAGACCTGTGCTCAGTGCATGGGAGTCACTCTGTGGTTACCCAGGGGATGCAGGAGCTGCAGACAGAAGAGAATGGAGTAGTTTGCACCTGGGTGATGGACAGCTCTCCCAGTCACCCTCACAGGGTGGTGTTTGACTGATGGCTTCAGGATCTTTCCAGGTGGGAATTTTGGTGGGTAATCAAGATTCCCCTGCCAGCTCCTGCTGTGTCTAGTCCAATTTGTAATCTTAAATTATTGCCCTGGGGGAGTGTCCTAGAGTGTTCCTGCTGCAGAAGTGGGCAAATTGAATATGAGGAAGATATTTCTATATAGTTTGTAGAAACTGTTCCTGTAGGTGTGAAAATGTCAAATATAGTTAAGATAAAGGCAATGGATTATGCCTGTGGTAGAGTGGTTATGTGGCATCATGGACCAACTGGATTGTGAAATTTGAGCAGAAGAATTGTCTGGGTAGTCACAATCCAGATGTAAATAATGCTGCAAGAGCCTGGCACAGAGGCTCTCATTGTCTCCCAGACAGACACTGGCCATCCTGGCAGAGAGCTCTGGTTCCCCATGTCAGTGTAACCTAATTCCCAGATCCTGAACAGTTCAGGTCTCCTTTAGACTGACCACTCCCTTTATGGGTGTCAGTGCAGCAGTAAGCACCACTGAAAAACAAGGTGCTTTCTTGTCATGGTAAAATTTTATCTTAGAATGGTAAAAATGTTCTGTTTTCTCTGTTTCATTTCATTCACAACTTGTTCATAAATTCACTTCTGACTGCAGTGTTTGTCCCCACTTCTCTCTCTCCCAGGCATTTGCCACTTGTCAGAGATGTCAGCTCAGCTGCTTAAATGAGCCCTGACCTGCTCCAGCTAAAAGTGGATCTGAGGGAGCTTTAGCATTGCACCAGCTTTCCATAGTGATCAGTCAGTGTTTATTGGATTAATAATTAACATGACCATGCTCTTGCAACTATGCATTTTTTATTGCTAATTCCATTTTGATAGTAATTGAAGGTGATTTATATTTTGTCTTGGTAAACAAACAAGACTCTGTTTCCCAGTCTCACTTTGCCAGTGTCTGAAATTTCCTTTGTAGACTGCTCATTCCAAAAAAAGTAGCTTTAAACAATTATTAATATGACTTGAAAAAAGAAATTAAAGCTTGCTTCAGTTCATAGCTTCTGTCACTTTTATGATGCAGCCTTAATAAATATCTCATAGCTTATTGCTTTTTTTTTACTAACTTTGTTCCTAACTCCCAATAAATGAGGCTCTGACTGATGAGGCTGATGGAATAGGCAATGAAAGACTTCTACTACTTTTTTTTCTTTTAGCTGCTTGGGCATGGTGTCGCTTTTAGCTGCATCAGACTATGGCAATTACATAGATTTTTATTATCAGTGTCATTTTTCCCTAATTTTTTTTTATTGCCTACAAGACACAATGATCCTCCTTTGTTTGCCTCAAATGGTATTGTTTCCCACTGAGCTGTGAAACCAATTCCAGATTTCACTGAACAACTTCTGCATATGTTGTTCATGGCTTAAATGGTAGTAATTACTCAAGTGTAAAATAAATATGCATCTCCTGTGATAGTTTAATATGTTTTTCCACTGTGCAGTACTGTCTGTTGATTTATGATGGATAATTATAACCTATTTATCTAGCAATATTTAACCACATATAACCATGTTTATGTAACCTTTATGACCATGTTCTGCAGAGGATGAAATGGAACATACGTGGGGGATATGTGCTTTATGATTATGCATCCAGCGTAACAGCAGAGAATAGGAATAAATGTGGGTGACTGGGAGCTTTGTACAGCAAGCAAATATCTATGGAGTGTTTGAAGCTGATTTTACTTAGTGAAACTCCCTAGAAAAAGTGAATGATACTGCAAGTGAAAGTGTTGCAAAATCAGGTAGGGTGTTCGTCTTATATGTGAAGGGAATTGTCTCCAGAGCTTTTCTTTCTGCTTCTGCTTGGGCTAAGAAGGAAAGAAAGCAGTGACAGACTTTCTTTAAGGATCGGGATGGATGGGCACAGATAACATGAGTCGGGTGACCCAATTTAACGAGGGTTGCCGTGGACTGAGAGCTGCTATTTGATACCAGACTGTGATGTAGCAGTTGCATCTGGTTTTCCCCTTTTCAAACCTCGGTGCCTGCAGCCCTACCCTCCAAAGGGAGCCTTTATGCTCTCTAATGCTGAGCCATCAGCACAGTTCCCAACAGTTCACCAAGACAGCTTAAGAAAGATCTTGTGTCATAGTTAATGTGTTCTACTGATGGGGAGACTGTTGGGGCTAAAATTCTTGTTTCCATAAAGAAGACTGGATAATTTTAAACCACAGTGGAATTCCTGTGGCAGAACTAGGGGAGTGGAGCTAAGCCATACCACCTGCAGCATCATCTCTAGATATTAACTGTTGTGATAGCAAAATACATGGAGATGTGGATCTTGCTTCAGCAGCAGCAGGCATTTTTACAGCCACTGAATGCTGTGTCTTTTGTTGGGAATCTTGTCTCTGTGGTGACCATCCAGAATAAAACCCAGTAGTTTCCCTTGGTTTTCTCAAGCCAAGCAGACTGAAGTTCACTTTGTTTTCAAACCAAACACAAGAGATGAGCAAGGCAACACTGAGCAGCTGCAACTCCAAAAGGAATTCTGTGTGCGTGTGGTATATTGCTGGGAATGTTCTATTAGGAAGAATAGGGCAAAAGTAATGAGGTTTTTCCTGTGTGCATTAAGAGAGACACGGGTCTTTGCCCAGGTCAGTTCTACTACCTACCAAGGCACAGAGAAAGTGGCTTCCTTGTGCTCAAACGGAAAGATTTGAATATTAATAAAAGGATTGAATTAAAATAAATACATGGTAATTGTTTTTTCTCCCTGCATGGTTAATAATAATGCTGCTATTTATGGTGCTGATGTGTTCAGGAGTTGCAAATTATTAAGTAGGGCAGATGAAGATTATTTGGTGCATCCTGGGGTTAGCATAAATTTCCAGAATATTGGGATACACTGATAATTTATGTGGTAGGAGAAGAAAATACTGCTTTTGACTTTTCTTGTGTTCCCCTAATGCACATCTGTAGCATAATGATGAGACGTTCTGTGTGTGCCTGTTTGTGCTGGTTGCTTACAAAGAACAGCAGCTTGAGGGGCTTATCAATATTAATATATCTCTGCAAGTCTGTAGTTTCTTTCATAAAATGAATACTTTACAGTAAGAGGCTTGGATACAAGCTTCAAGAGAAATATATTTAGGTGCAGAGAGAAAAAAGGACCATTAATGTGCAGTGTATGTTTGTGTATATTTTATATGTGTGTTTATGTGGTGTATATATATGCATGCATAAATATATATACTCTCATATACATGTGGATGTACAAATTTGTTCTTTGCTTTCAAAATGTAAAATTAAAGCCCCTGAGTTTCTTAAACAGCTGATGGAATTCTCCTATATTTTCAGGAGAAATTTATAAATTACTCTCATGTATCAATATCAGCCAAAGATTTAGTACGTGGACTTCAACAGGAGTAGTTGCAAAGCCCTTTGGTGGTGGTGCAAAACTGCCATTCAGCAGGGCTAACTATATCATGGGCTTCCTTTGTGCTTAATTGCTTAGAAGGGGGTTGTTCTGTTTTGATCTTCATCTGTCTTCACAGCTAGATGGAGAAAGTAGTGTGAGGTTTCTGTTCAACTCTGTTACTTGCTAAACTTTGGAAAAAGACTTCACAAACTCTGTCTTGAGCTCTGAGATAGCCCAGCTTAATTGGGAAGTTTCTTGAAATCATTAGCCAAAATTCTCTCTGACACTTCTTTGGACAGGATGCAGAGGCAGCTCAGCCACTTCTGGAACTGATTGTCCTTGTGTTAGATGTAGTCAGTGCGGTCAGCCATTACACTTTGGTAACCAAGTGCATTATTTGGACAGGTCTCTGCCAACTACTTGAAAGCAGTTTAATGTAAAAAGGTTAATGTACTGTTCAAAATTATAGGAAAAATTGTTTTAACTTGACCAAATATGGAAAAAACCATAAACCTTTGTTTTTTTCATATAGCTATGAATGAAACAGATTTTTTCACATAATGTCCCTGAAAAGGATACCTTTACATCAATTGTTTGATTCCGAAAGTAGAGATAATATTTATAAGAGGGAAGGAAAGAAACAAAATCCTGGTTTGTTGCATTTTACAATTGTGGGGGAACAAAACCATTAATGTTTCAGCCATGAGCCAGTTACCTATTAAGAGGTACTACAGTTGTGCTAAAATGATGTGGTGCTGCTCATGTTTGTGGTATATTGCTAAGTCACTGCTTTGATGCTTTTTTGTTCCCTAAAGAAATGAGTTAATATGGAATGAATTATGCCATAATATGTGTGTCCTTGTTGTTCATCTCTAAAATTATGGCCTATTACTTTGGCTCTTAAAATAGAGGGGGAAGGTTTGATATAAGCAGCTTAAAGATTGCTAAGAAGAGAATTATCTCTGTGTCCCTGCTGTCCATATGAATACTTGCCTCTGTTTCCAGTCAGATTTACAACCTTATGATCTAAATCAATAACTACATTCACTTGATGGATGGTTCCAGCAGGGCACAGAGCCCTTGTGCTCAGGTGTAAGCAGTTTACAGATGAAACCATGTGTAAAACCAGGAATAGATTGAGGATACTTTACTCATTGGGGTTGGGAAGCTGCTCTCACAGGCTCCCAAAGAAACTGTAGAGAGAGACTCCTCCACATGGCATTTCCAAGTAGCTTGATGAGTCTGCCCTCAGTATTGAGCTTTCCCTGGAGAAGGGATTCCATTGTAACTGTGAGGAGCTGCACTGGCTGGGGAGCATCTGGTGTGTCCCTGAGTATGTGCCTGTGGACTCCTCCATTCCATACAGAACAGGGTACTCTGGGTACTTCCACAGGGAAGGATGTTAGAACAAGTTCTCTATGGGAGAGGAGGTGCATTCTTCATGTATAATGAAGTTAAATCCAGATGAGAGAGAGAATGTCATTCAAAATAAAAATTAATGCAATAATTTGGAGTTAGGAGCCTGAATTTATACAAACGTGACCTTTATGCCTTGCTTTAAGTACAGCTTAAAAACAGAACACATGTTTGAGAGGCTGCAAACAGTAGGAGTCATCTGGATTGGTTTAAATGTGCATTCCTACTGCTGTGATAATTAGGAAAAAGTTGAAAGAGAATTAAGCATGAGGCGTTTGTTTCTTAAACATTAACTTTTGGATGAAGCATAAATAATGAAGCAAAATATGTCCATAATTAATATTGTGTCATTCATTGAGTATTAGATCAAACTACAGGAGCACCAGAATATTAATTTTTTCTGCTCTTTAAGGAGCTGATACCAGATTTCTGTTCACACTTCTTGTTTTTGAGGCCATAATGCAGACCTATTTAGAAATGCACAAACAGTGAAGAATTCAGCTTTATGTAGTATTGGGAGTTAATTAAGAATTATCTACTGTTCACAAACAGCTAATTTTAAAATTATCTGGCAGAAATGCTGATTAGGTACTTGGTTTTCAAAGTAATAGTAAGGAATATGTCTTCTCTGTTGGCATTTTGAAATATTATGCGAGACTGTCCAGGCTTCGTCTGGGATAGAAGCAAACTTTATATTAAATGGTTGGTAAGTTTACATATTCTAGAATGGTGAAAATTAATCTGAACTTTAATTCAGAAATAATAATCTGAACTAGCTCTATGAATTAATTAATTAATGCACTTTGCATGAGAATACTGTAGATTCAGACTAAAACTATATAAATATAAAAAGATCTAAAATACTTTTATGTAGTAATAATTGCTAAATGCTTCTGTGTTACTTGGAAATTGATGGTATACAGATGCTCATCACTGGAAAGGAACTTCAATTTACATGGTTTAAATCAAATCAGGATCAAAGGGATTTATAATCTTATTAATGATACACATTCAACAATCTGTAAATTCAGAATCAAAATGTTTTCTATCAAATTTCTAAAGACAGGTATGCTTGGAAAGATTTTTATTTCTTAAAATGAGATATCCAAATTCCTTTGCATCTCATTAAACACCTAAACTTTTCTGGGTTTAAAAAATATTTAGAGTAAGAGTAGTTGTTAGAGCTATACACAAAGCTCTGTCTGCCTTTCCCACCCTCCCAGGGAGCAGTGACCCTGCAGCCAGAAGCCAGCCAGCAGTCCCATGGGTGAGGTGTTCCTGCTGTCCTTCTGACCCTGTGCTCAGGACAGAATGAGCCCTTCTGTAGCCTGAGAGGGGAGGGGCCACGGATCCTCAGTGCCCAGGGAAAAGATGATGCAGAGATGTTACAGGCAGTGTAAGCAGTGATGATGATTATCCTTCTGTCTTCTAGATGCCGCATTTGGGAATTGATAAATAAATTGGTGAGGGGAATGTGGCACTACAGTGTTTTGGGGACAATGCAACTGAGAAGGTGTGTTTTGTATTAAGGTAATCCGGTAAACAAGTTTAAGCTCCTTGATAATTACACAGGACCCCATGCTTTATCAAAATAGGCTCTGGTCATTTATTATGGCAGTGGCTTGTGTTGCTTTCTGTAATATTTAATATTTGGTGAGTTTGGATCAGTAAAAGAACATAACCCTTGATCCACATCTCCAATTTAGTTTCTAATAACCAGGACACTGTCTTGGAGATCCTGGCAGTTTGAAATCTGTTGCAAATGAAGAAATTTTAAAGTGAGTTTCTCCATTTACAACTTTGTAGATCATGGCTTGCAGTTCTGATACCAAATCCTACTAATGAATTGAGTCTTTCTTACACCATGTCAAATTCTGTTTCATTTTTAATCTTGCATAGGGTGAGGTGGTTGCTTTTTCAATAGCAAACAGAATGTAAGATCAAAGAGAGCTCTATGACTCAAATGTTCCAAATATTGATACTGTGCATTAACCCATCTATTTCCAAGTATTCCTTAAAATAATCTTTGCATCTGTAAGAGTTACCAAACCAGAGGCAGAGTGAATTAAATGCCAGCTCAATCAGATGGCTTAATGGAATACTAAGGCTTCCAAAGCCCTGGTAAGAGCACGCAACTTTCAGTTGTTGTATTCTTCCTGATTTTAGTTGTATGATGACAGCACCTAGTGATGCTGATCCTAGGGAAATGTGATGTCCGAGGAAGCTCATATTGGAACACAACACTTGGAGTGCAGCATCTGTGGTGGAACCATGGATGGCAAAGGCTGGGAACACAGCCTGCAGGGGCCTGCAGTAACGCATTGAAAACCCCTTAGCAAGCCACTGGCAGCACCAGAGAATGTTTTAGAGGTGTTTCCTGCTGGAGTGCCATATGGATTCTTTAAATCATGGCTAGTCACTATTTTGAGCTTCTTTTGGGGTGGAACTGTTTTAAAAGTTGCTATGATTCTCTCATTGATAGAGGAAGGTGGGGATGCACTGTTTGAGCACGAGCAGCTCTATACCCACAGTGTGCCCATACAGCCTGTGAGTGGAAAGGGCTGCACCTGAGCTGGTGCTGCAAGGCTGCCCAGTGACACAGCTGAGAGCCAGGATGTCTGGAATCAGAATTAACTCTTGAATGCTATAACCCCTTCTAGTTTTATTGTCAGTGTAGTTACGCTGACCTTGATCTCAGAATATTTCTGATTAAGGGCAGAAATAGTAATTACAGGTTGCATAATTATAATTTCTGCTTGAACTTCAGCTGCTTATTCTGATGAAGCTGTATTGTAAATGTAGGATTGGATTAATTTTTACCCTGTACTTTTGATATTGATAGATTAAAGATTAGGTAGGAAAATGTGAAAATTATGGAGAACTGAATCTTCAGCTAGCTGTAAGGGGCTTTGAGCAAAAGGACTGATGTTATGGTTGATGATAGTTACAAGCCTTTTAATGTAATTCAGATTTGAAGGTCTCCATAAAAACACTGACTTCTGGCATCCTCTAAAGACTGTAACACCCACTTGGTATTTGAAAGCAAAGGAACTCCCTTCTATCAGTGCTCTCTCTTCCCTTATGGGATTCCACCCTAGGAGTTAGTACTCTCCTCTTTGGATGTACTGAGTTTGTATTCTGTGAAATTTAGTTGTTCTGAGCAGATAACTGCCAGCAGTTGTGGGACTCTTAAAGCACTTTCAGTGGCTCTGTCTAAAGCAGCACTATATTGATATTGCAGCTACTGAAGCCAGCACTGATCTGGACTTGTTCACTGTGCTTCATAATTTAAGTCTGTTTATACCCTTCACTGTCAATTTAAAATGTAGCATATATTTTCTGGTGCTTTCTGTTATTTATTCTTTATGAGTTTTTTAAATTTAGTAGGGTATGTAGGAGGCCACTCCTCCCCCACAGAATGAATGCCAAAGAGTTGAAATTTTTGGAGGAGACTGAAAATAGAACAAGCTGGGTTGAGGTACTGAAGAGCTCACTGCAACAAAGGTCATTGATCTCCTCATGACTGCAGTACCTTCCACTGTCCCTTTGGTCTCCATGCTACTGTTCTGTATCCAGCTGCAATGGAATTTCATTCTCTCTTAAAGTTCTTTGATACTTTATTTACAGTTGCCATCTGGCTCATCAGTCCTGTTCAATTAGGATGAGGAGCTGCTGTCTGTACCCTGCTGTCTCCTGCTTCTTCACTGGATCCTGGATATCCTTAGGCTTTTCTTTCTCCCCTGTATTAACTTACTGTGAATTTGTTGCTTGGGTCCCTGTGTCCTAATCACACTCTTTCTAACCAGATAGACTGAAGAGAACCTCCTGCCATGTTTGCTGTCTTTTCCCACCGATTCAAAGAGAGGTGTTCATCATCTTGATTAAGGTCAGCTTCATCCTCATAAATTCTGGTAAATAAAGAAGGGTCATCCACTTTGCTACTGATCCTGTAGCTGAAATGGCTGATAGCAGGCATTTTGAGTCACTGGTTCTTTGATGATACTGTGAAATTCCCAGGAGTATGATGTGATTTTG
This sequence comes from Cettia cetti, assembly GCA_013401135.1. NCBI lineage: Eukaryota > Metazoa > Chordata > Aves > Passeriformes > Sylviidae > Cettia > Cettia cetti. The sequence continues at coordinate 75,417 of VZUI01086079.1, forward strand.
AGGTATGAGAAGATTTAGGGAATGTTTTGAGGATGAATACATTCATGTTTATGGGGCATTACCATCCTGTAGTGCTGAAAACCAACAAAGTTACACATTGATATTTACAGTTCCATTTTGAGGGTTTTTTTGTGACATATTTGCAAGGAATTGGGGATATATTGGAATACATATGGTCATGAATCACTCAAGAAAGTGTTGAGATTTTGCATTTTATATGTTATCGAGTTATTCTTGAACTGCACTTGCTGAACCTTTTGGTTTTGATTTTTTGTTGTTTTAAAGGCAACAAATCAGTGGGAAGCTGAAGTGTGAAGTGTTTTACTTTTCCTCTTGCATCCTATATTGTTTTTTCTTATTTTTCTTTTATATTTCCTTATATTGTTTTTTCTCTCCTCTATTTTCTCTCCTATTGATTAGTGTAACCAGGGGCCAATTTTGCAGCAGCTTATTGTCAGTTCAAGTTTTTTCTGTCTGTAAACAGAAAAGTCCTTGTACTCATGTTGTCTGTGTAGTCTCAATGAGACTCATGTAACATTTAAGTGCCCTTGGAAGATGAAATACCAGACCTTGCTCATGCATCAGCTCTGTAGCATAATTAAAGGATGAAAATGTATCATACTGTTTTATGCAGATATTTGAATGCTAAGTGAGAAAAGCTTCAATCATTTTTCTTTTTAATTACATTTTAGCACAAAGGTTAAATCAGATGAACTATAAGACTCCTATGCTTATGCATAACATTTTAGTTACATATATCCTGGTTTATATGACAATTAAGAAATGACAAATTTTTATATATTCATATATCATTTTTAATGTGCACATACACAAATATATCAATAGCATAAGACAGTTAAAACATTCAGCCTCATGATTTGTGGAAAATCTGTTGCTTTTCTGTTGGCAGCTTTGTGTTAAATGAGTGAACTGTTTATAACTGACACAACTGATTGCTCCAAAGAGATACATGTTGTTACAGGAACTTGTTGAGCAATTTTTCCTTCTCAACTTAGAGTCTGGCATCTCAGGGATTGCATATGTGAATATATCCCTGTGATCTCTCACCAGGAAATGGGGAACACCTCACTTTTCATTTCCATATTTTCTTTTAAAATAGCATCAAAAGTTACTGAAAATCTGAAAATTATTTGGTGCATCCTGGGTTTAGCATAAATTTCCAGAATATTGGGATACACTGATAATTTGTGGTAGGAGAAGAAAATACTGCTTTTGACTTTTCTTGTATTCCCCTAATGCACATCTGTAGCATAATGAGATGTTCTGTGTGCCTGTTTGAAAATCTGTATTACTGGTAAGTGGGAACACTGCAGTCTCCTTGACTTGTGAAAATTAAATGTGTGCCTGGACATCTGCTTCAGATTGAAGGGGCTGAGAAGGGAAAGATAATTAGCTAATTCAGTGTAAGATTATTTTATTGCTAGTTTTACTTAAATATAAATCTTTAGGAAGTTTATGTTATTTATCAAGAAAGTGATTAGTTAGGGTTTGTATGCAATTTTAAACTTCGATATAATTAATGATCACACAATGCAGAGATCATTAAGGATGAAGTAAGTGAATTCTCCATTATTAGTGTGGGTGGCTATTGAAGTTGCTTTAGCATGCAACCAGGAGAAGGAGTAAAATTTTTGGGAGTGCTCCATGATTGATTTAGAAAATGAGGAGAATCTTATCTGCCTGCAGGCATAGTGAGAGAAGCACACTTCTTCCTGGTTTTCTTCATCAGAGAGAAGTCTGTAAGGACCTGTTGAAAAGTCTTCTGTCACACTTATATTTGTAGCAACTCTTTTCTGTCCTTGCATCCCAAGTTGTCCTTTAAGCTGACCATAAAATGTCATTTTCTTCAAGTGCAGACACTTCTATGGTGGAAGCATAATGCAGGAGAGGAAATGAAGAAAAACATAATTTCCAATTAAGGCTGCAGAGAGAATTTAGAAAGACTGAATGTAATTACATATATTGGAATTTGTCCAGTGTTCCAGGTCTAACAGGTTTATAATGAAATAAAAACCTTCTGTTTACAGATATTTTATTCTCATGAGTGCATCCTACACTCAGCTCCAATCAACTTCAATATTACCCCAAAGAAATAAATGACAGCCTGATGCTGTGAGCGGGAGTAGCATTGTAGGGGCATTCTCTTATTGATTTCTTTGGTGATTTTTACCTTCTGAATCATGAGATCTAATTTGTCAAATTTCATTTTTCTGTTTTTTCATAATCACCCCTACAGTAGATGAAAGCTTACTCTGCTGATCTAAAATAGGTGGTTCATTACAAGGAAGGCAGGTCTGGTGGGGCTTTTTTTCCTCCCTGTCTCTCATAAGGTTAGGGAGGCAGGAATACCAACAGTTTCATATTTGCCTTCTGTTGCAATTAATTAGACTTGATTTAGATTATTTCTCATTTCTTGATGAGTTTCCCAAAAACTAATCCTGAAGGTTAATGTAGTTATTTTATTTATTGAAATATTTCTGGCTAGTGTAGGGGGATCTTTATATGAAAAGTAAATGCAGTGCAGGATTTTGGGGGCAAAAATCAGAAATTAATTGGAGTCATCAGTATGTTCCAATGATCTCAATCTGTTCTTGAAGGAGATTCTCTCTGGTGTGCTCTTGTGCACAGTGCAGTGGGGCTGAGGAGGGGTGGTTACTACGGTGAGCGTTGATTGCCATTGAATAAACAGGTGGAATATCCAGCTGGCACTTGTGATGGATGGAAACTCACTCCTTGTGCTTGAATTAACCCAGTCTGCAGTGCTGTGTCCTGACAGACCTTCCTTCAAGGAAAGTTGCACTCAGACTTGAAGAAGATGATCCAAACAAGAACAGAGTCTTTATTATTCTGCACTGTGAATAGTGTGCAAGTAAGCAAGACATCAAAAATTCATTGACCTTCAGTAGCAGAGAAACACCCAATTCTTTTAAGCTGATAGAAAAATTGGTTTACAGCAATGCAGAAATGAAATGCATTTCTAACCTGAGCAGCTAAAACCAAAATTTCAGCCTTAGAATATCAGTGACCAATCTCCTTTTTGGGAAAAAGAGAAAGAAGAAAAAAAAGGCAGTAACAAAAGTGTTAATGGGCTGTGACATACAGGGGGTAAGGCTGCATGGTTGGGTGACATTTATGGCCTTAAACGCTCTACTTTGGAGCCTTTCATTTTGGTACTGCTGCTATAGTCTTGAGTGGTGTTTTTAGCATACTTGATATGAATCATGTGTATTTTAAAAAACATTAAATTAAGAAAAAAGTGCCAAGTCTACCTACATATAATTCCCTCATCTTTCTTGAAAAGGGAAGTGCCCTTTCTTGAAAAGGGAAGTAATTTTTGTTTGCAATTTGGTACAAATTTGCAATTTGATACAAAGTTTGAAGTGATAAAAATCCATACATTTCAGCCATAGCTTCATCTTCTCAATCAGGTGAAAATTGCAGCTTACTCAACAACTGCTGAAAGCGGAGCTAGAGTCTGTTAAATATTTAAGTAACTGAGAAGAATTCTTTCCTGAAAATTATTCCATAGCTATAAAAGGCAAGCTTTTCTATACTAAGAAGTAGTCATGCAAGAGATTGCTCTGATTTTATATACTGCAGGCACTTGAGATCTTGAAAAAGGCAGCATAGTAGGTTAAAAAGTATCAGTAAAACAGCTCTCTAGCAGTGGTCTGTGAAAAAGTCCCCAGTGCAGAATGTGCTGTTGTAATGAGGCACTGAGATGCAGAGTTAGTACCCAGTTAACTCTTGAATCACTTGTGATGCTTGGTTGTTTTTGTATTGCTGATACATCAGTCTTTTAGGAAAGAAGCACTTGCAGTGGAAAAAAATTGCAGTTTACAAATAACTGCTGCACAGCACAGCCACACTTAGGAGATTGCACCTCAGTGTGTCTCCATGGTACAGCCTGCCTTCACTCTGCCCTCGGTGTTCTCAAACCAGACTTCCTAAGAGGATTCCATCATCCATGGATGAGTAGGAACTTGAAAACATCGACTTATTCTGCTTCTTGTCTAGATGTAGACAGCTGCATCTGAAACTTGGGAACTATAAGGTGTTTGCCATGGTCAACAGGCATACAGAGATGGGAGCAGAGTCTCTTACTGTGGTGTCCTGATTATCCTTGATGTTGCTTTGTTGATTCAAACAAAAGGATGTTGTCATTTAAAGCATGTGATTATTCTTAGTATTTTTTTTCTCAGTTTTTAAAATATCTTTAATACATGTACTAAAACATGAGTGTCCCTAACATAGTCTATGTTTAGGATCCAAAAAGTCTTTTCTTCATTTGTGTGAAGTCTGGCTCTTCATGAAATGTCCACATTGCTGGTAGAAGAAGAATACCAGTGTGACCCAATAGCACACAGTGTGGTGCCAAGTGTCCAGCTGGCTGTTTTCCCTTGCTCCATCTATGTATTTAGATCTGGAAGCCAGTAAATACAGCAGGAGGAAAGCAGCAGGCACAGATAGGCTCCTTATCCAGTTCTGCCCAAGGAAATGTCTTCACATGAAGCTGTCTGATAAAAACAAAAACACCACATATCATGAATGGGTGTACACCTTCACATAATTGTTTCATAAGTAGTTGACCTCCCAATGCTTCCAGGGGTCATGGAATAACTATAAAATTAGGGTGGTGTTAAATCACCCCTAATTTGTATTTCCCTAATGACAAAAATCTGTAAATGCAGATGGTGATTAGTTTATTATATCTGATAAATACTATGTGAGCTTTAGATTAGTTGACAATAATGTAAAACTATGTAGATTAGAAGACCAATGATTAGTTATAGCCGTGGTAGTTTTGTCTGTTCTTAATATACTATTAAATGTCATCTTGAACATGTATTCAAAGGTTATTTTCCTGAAGGCATGATAGGTACAGATATGTTGGTGAAGTTACTCCCTGGATCCACCCTTTCACTTCATGCAGTAGTATGTATTCAGCCTGATTATGATTTCTGTAGATCTGCAGAATACAAATCCTGATATTTCAGAAGGATGTTGCTCCCCTGTGTGTTCTTTGCTATTCTTTTTTGCTCATGTTTCCATCTTCCAGTCCCTGAGTGTAAAAATCAGTTCTAAATAATGGTACTCCTTGGTAGGACCTTCCAGGAATGTTTTAGGACTACAAACTCTGCTTGAAAGAATAGCAGAAAGAGAATTACGGGTGAAGGGGAAGAGACCACCTAAGAACTGCCACGTGCCCAACAGGGGGATGGCACCACGAGGCTTTTTAGGCCTGTGCTTGGCTGTTTGCAGGATCTCCACTGTACATGTGCCAGCAAATTAATGTTATTTCTGCCCACCAAACTTAAAAAACTGGTCAGGCAGCTGTGTGCTTTGTTGTTCATATTCTCACAGACTGCTGCAGGGACAGACATTAGGGGCCAACTTTTGCCTTTTCTCAGATGGCTCCAGTGGTTTGAACCTTTGGACTTCCTCAGAATGGAGTTGTATAGCAAGTTACCATTTTTTAGGAAGAGATGGATCCAATCTCCATTAGACTCAGTGGAAGTCTTCAGCATTAATGGCTTTAGAAAGTGTAATCTCAAGCCCATAGTCAATTTTATAACCCTACTGTAGTTTAAATTCTGCCTTGTACCCTTTAATCCTTTTACCATTCCCCATCTTGGAATTAACTTCCTTCTCCAAAGTGAATCTATCAGTTGAAAGTCACTGTACATTTTGTTTAAGCTGCTTGCAAAAATTTTAATTAGAATAGTTTAAGAACTGAATCCCTCCAAAGATTTTGCCTTGCCTTGCTTTTTTCATCTGTTATTTAGGATTATGCAATTTTCCAGGGAAATACCGTTTTGGAAGACAGAATGAGGTTAGCAGTACAAGCTTCATAGTGGATTTAGAGAACATTTGCTAAAAAATAAATTTCAAAAATTCTCAAGATAGTACTACTTCTATACTTCTTGCAGCACTAATCATGGGTTTCAAAGAAGGTAATTATTTTGTCTTGAAAGTTCCTGTGATGATACTGTGATACTCAAAATATGATAAAATGTTGCTTTTTAATGGAAAAATGCACATGTATAGTGCTATAGGCAGACAATATATAAGCTATGAAGTGATTTAGATGCATTTTTACTTTACAATTTTTATTTACAAATTTACAGAGTAGTGTGTAATATTGGTTCTTCAAGGAAGTGAACACATGTTCTAATTTATTTCCTCATGCCCAAAATAATAATGATTTTAAAAAATTAAAAACCTGAATCATTACCTTCCTATTTCTTTTCCTCAGGGCACACCACCTCCAGGCTTAAGACTTTTTCTGTCAAGGCAGTTTTAAACTGATGTTTTTGATTTAACTATATTTCTCCTCCTTTCCAATTGCCTGGAAAGCTCCAGAACCAGAACTTTTCAGAAAATTGAAAGCAGTTATATCCATAGCTAGATGCTGTGCTTTCACAGAGTTTTGGAAGAAATTCTGAATTATTTAAAGTACCCAGAGGATGGGAAATTGTGATAAAATTCAGGCATCAGGTGCTTACAAACTGATAAATTTGAACTTGAAAAGATAAATTTTTCAAGTGGAAGAGTTTAACATGTGAAGAATTTAACATTTCACTGGTTATAAAATCCAGATACTACTGTGCAGTAGATACTACAGGCATGGATACATGAGGAGTATGTTAGAAGTTTGCAGAACATATAAAGCTTGTTCAGGATCATGTAAAGTGCTTTTTTCAACTGCAGAATTATATGAGTAGATTTCTATTCATAGAAGAGAAATTTCTGTCTCAGAAATGTTACTTTTATTTTTCTTACATAAGAAAAATTTAACAGTTACAGATTTTCATTTGCTGGGTCACATAGGTACCATTTAACCAACTCTGTAATTGCCAAAACAGGAAACTCATTAAGACAGAAATGAAGCAAACTGAAGGGCTGTTAGACAGTCTAATAGTGGCTTTTTTGAAGACCCGTTAACTTCACAGGCTAAATTCACTGTCTTGTTGATTTGAGATAATTACTGGAGAGGGAGGGAGGGTTGGCTGGGGTCAAGGTGTTTTATAATAAGCTTGACAACTCCTGCAGGAAGATTGTCTCTGCTACCTGCTGGTATCTCTTAGTGTTAATGTTTGATGTCCTGTGGTTATTAAAGATCCATAATAGCATTTTAATCCTGCTCCAGAGCTCTTTTACAGTTGAATTTTCACCATTCTTTTTAGTAGGGGACCCTGATGCTTTCTTGGAAGGCACAAGACTAGGTGTAACTCAGATAAGTCACAAGAAAATTCCTGCAATGATAAAGAAAAAGATAACTCCAAAAGCAGATTGGGTTGTACTGTAGTGTTCAGTCTGTCATTTAATTTGAAGTTAATATACTTTCCCAACCTTTCTTCCAATTTCCTTGATAACTTCAGCACACCTTGGTAACTGCAGCTCTAGGCATGTCTTGTCATGTGCTGCCTGTTTAGTTGTGCAATCCTTTTGTGAGAACTGAGAGCTGACTGGGCCATTTTGGGTGCATCAGCACTGGGAGTGGTTTACAGATGTGGCACTCCAGCAAGGACTGTTGGCAGCTGGGAAGCATAAAAATGGAGAATGTAGCTGTAGGTACAGGCAGAATTTTACACAGGGTAGAAAAGTCATTGTTACTGTCCAAATTATATTTGTATGTCTATAATACTAACTTATTCCATGCTATAAATAATTCATGTTTTGACAGAAAAACCCCTATTCTATATGTTTTAAGTGTCTTCTTGGTGCTAATGTTTCACATGCATAGGTCACTGACATTTTCAGTTTAATAACAATGTACTTGTGTCATATTGTTCCACCCTCCTGAGGTTTCTTCCATATGTAGTATGTGGTACTCCACACAGAAATGGTAAAATCCCATCTCTCTTTTTAATGCAAAATTTGTGTTTTTACACTGAGGTATTTCAAAATATCCCCAGTCTGCATCCTCTCCTGGTAAAATCAGCTGGTGTCTCCAACATTTTCATAAATTAGTAAATTTCTGTTCATGCGTACACCAGTTTAGCTTACAGTAATAAATTAGTATCATAAAGTCAGCTATTTATAATGCAGTAGTATCTGGAAGTCAGTCAGCAATTGGTCTCTGCTGAATTTCTTATACTATAGCTCTTCTCTGGAAGCAGGAGCACTCCTACTCCCTTGCTCTGCCTGTAAACAATGTCCTGAGAGTTATGAGAGCTTTATATGAAGAACTCAACCCCTTTCTTCTGTATGTTGGTATAGACACTCAGTTTTTCTCAGTACACCTAATATATTTTATTTAGATATTCTCATCAGAAATCGAGTGTTTTCCTAGAGATAAAATAGGAGGTTTGATAGCCCAGCAGCTGCCCTTTTAAATGTAGATGTCACTGACAGGAAGTATGGGAGCTAATAAGCACCACCAGGAACAATTTGCAGGTTTTCTATGAATCTGTGTGTAAATACAAGTCACGTTAGGCCACTCTAGTCCATCAATTGCAGTGAAGCCAAAGGAGGAAGAGCAGGTACACCAAGTTGGGGGGTGAATCGCTATCAGCAAAAGATCTTATCTGCCCTCACTGCAGGACTGCAAGGAGGGACAGGATGAATTTCTTCCCCAAACACTGAAAAGAACTGTTTACAAAGTGATAGCCAGTATTTCTCAGGCTTGTAGTGCTCTTAGTCCCCAAGCACATCCTCCAGGAGGGACATCTTCCTTGGTACAGACATGTTGCCTCTGCAGAATCAGAGGTCTGTCAGTTTGCCTTGCAACTTAGACCAGCCTTTCAGTAAAATAGGAGGAAAATATTTAATTGGTATTAGGCACAGTCATATTGACAATAATTTAAAGAAATATTGCAAATAAACCCCCAAAATATCTCCAGATAATTCCTGGGGGTTTTTTCCCAAAATGTTGTGCTGGTAATCCTGTCATCCTACTCACAAGCTCAGTTGTAAGCTTCAGCAAATTGTGATCATTGAGGTTGTTGGCTGCCCATTTTTGCAGATGAAATTTTTCAGGAGGTTGCATATCTGTTTCTGAAAATTAATATTCAGATTCTTACTGTATTCCATTACCTTTCTCCCATTCTTTTTCCTACTTAGACAAACTCATGGAAAAGTATTGAGATCTAGAAATCCATCATGTGCTCTTGAAAGTTTAACACATTTTTGGACATCTGTTTTGGTAAACTTGTCGTCTTTGGTGCTCTCAACTTCAGATAGAAACCATTTAAAACTTACATGTATATAGCACTTAAAAATTCCCAACCTTGTACAGGGCACTGGTCTTGCTGTCTGTCTAAGGGCATGCTGTCCCCTCCAGTAGAGTTTTGCTTCCACTGAAGTCCTACTGAGTCTTTTCCTGCTCCTGGTGGATTATTGGCTCATAGCAAGCGGCAGCAGACTCTCAGCACCTGCACACAGAGCAGCACCTGCACACTCACAGCTTCAGCAGCTTTCTGACTCAGCAAGAGCTCGTGCTCTGCTCTGTCACAGAGTAGCAAATTGAGTCCTCTGCAGTGTGGGAACTGAAAATTTTCTGCTTTACAGTTTCCTTTGAACTGCTTTGGTGTTGAAAAATACATTTTGCTTCACCAGCTTCTTTAATTATGTGCATTTTTCTAGCTTTGGTCTGCTCTCAACATATGTTGGGTTCCAGCTACTTTGTGATTTCAACATTTAGGCTAAAAGACAGTTAAAACCTAAACAAAATCCTGTAAAAATAATTTTACTTTGGGCTACAATCTATGGTACTCACTCCTGCTACCACAGTTAAGCAAAGCTTGGACCATATGCATCTGTGTCAGTTAAATGAGGAAACAGTGAGTTTGTTGAAGTGTTTTATTTTTGTCAGGTGAATGGGAAAATCAATGCTACTGCTGTCTGAGAAAAGTACAGGAGTACCTGTAACTCATTGTACTCCCCAATCCAGATTATTTTTCCAAATCAGTCATGCAGTTTGTGGCACAACAGAAGGGCTATTGAAATTTCCATACTAACTCAGTTCAAGAGAAAACATTCACCACCCTCACTGGAGGAGAAGGCACTGTATGAAAATTGTTAGTAATAAAAGCTCTTTGACTAAACACATGGCATACTAACGAGAAAATTGAGACATGAAAAGAGCCATCTCTGAAATGTCAAAGAATTAGTAAGTAAATGAAGCTATTTCTGAGCCCAAGTGGTCTAAATAAGGTTTAGATAGGAAAGATGACTAATGCTGGTTTTATGCAAAAAAAATCTGGCATTGTTTATCTTGGAGAAAATGTTTTTCTGTTGCTGTTATTACTCTGCCTGCTGTGCAAAGATGTGATATCACTATTCTTTGGGTCTCTGGTGCTAGGGATAGGTCTTGAACTTGCAGAAGTTGCAAAATGAAGATGTGTTCTGTATATAATACTGGGCTAAATTTACTGTCATTTACACTGATACAGGATTACTGTTAAAATGATAAAGCCAATGTATGGAGACACATCTCAGAATTTGCGATGTGCCAGTTTTATTGCTCCAAGTACGCCGGATATTTTCTAGTGCGCTATGAAAAGTGCATGAGAAAATGAATGGGCATGGATCCAGTTTATCAGAACTGAGGCTGAACACTTTAGATGTCTGCAGTGTCATTCATTATGGGTTGGCTTCTGTTAGGTGCAGGGAGCAATCCATTAAATAATTGCAAAGAACAGTGAGCTTTTTTAAAAGACAGGCTGTAGTGTGCTTGGCTAAAAGCTGTGCTGGCCGTAGGAGTTTTCACTTGTACCTCATTCGACCCACACAGATTGCTTCGAATTTCAGCAAGAAGGTTGCTACCCCCGTTCCATTATCAGCTGGCATAATAAAAGCCCTGGCATATTACTGCAACTGAAACCTACTGGAAAACTAGGAATTCCAGTATATTTTTAGCAACAGAAACCACACTGGTTTTGAGCTAACATAGATATTTCCTCTGCATAGATTTTTCAGAATATTTTGCAAATGTTTATTTAAGTCTTTGAAGGTGTTTGATATCAACCTTGTTTCCCTGGAGGAGCAGACTTTATATGTGTATGTCAAAATAGTGAGGAGTTCTGAGTTAGATGAAAGGTGCTTCAAGCCATGACCAGCTTTAGACCTGTACCTCTGTGTGTCATCAAATGAAGTGTAGTCTTCAAAAATGAGGCACAGGGATGTGGAGGACCCAGACTGAAGCATGGCCCTCTGTGAGTGCTCTGTCCACAGTGTGGACCTGCCCCCTCTCAGCCCCATCTGGCACAAACAGCACAGGCTGTGGTCAAAGAGACTCTGCTGGCTTTCTGGCCTTTGGGGTGCAGGTGTGGTGATGACGTGCCACAGCTCTCTGCTGATGATATCAAACGTGTTGGACTTGTGAAGTCTGACAGGGAATGTGACACAGGTTGTCCCGCTCCTCAGCACTGGAGAAGGGTGGGGCACGTTGGCAGAGAGAGCAGCACCAGCAGGAGCCTCACTTGAGTATCTGACATTGTGATCACGGCAGCTCTTCCCCAGGGACAGCCTGGGGTCAGTAACAACTCCAGGCTTTTATGACTCGTGTGGTGCCCTGGACATAACTGGTCTTTTTCAGCTGTTCCTCACTTCGGGAAGCATGAAGAGAATGAAGGCTTGGATTCAGCAACCCTTTATCCCTTACTTGTGGCATATGCTCAGCAGGGTTTTGTAAAGGAAACTGTTTCAGCACGTGGGCAGGACAAATCTCTTTGCAAGAAACTATACTGACACATTTTTTGCATCTCAGGGATATTATGCTGATTAGATTTTTTTTTTCAATAGTAGCCAACAAACAAACTTTGCAGCTGGCAAAACCAACAATTTATTCAGCTGGTATGGATTTGTTTTTTCTCTCTTCTATGTAAAACTTCAAAAAATAAATTACTACTGGCACTGAGGCCAGTCCAAAATTTACATGGTACTTCTGTTCTTCTCAGTCAACTTTGATTGCTTATATAAGACTGAAGTAATATATGTTTGGTGTGGGACTGATTGGCAGGAGGATATGAATTTATATTTATCAAAGAACTCTGTCATCCCAAATCAATATAACCAATGACATCTTTCTTCCTTTTATGGCTGTTCATGTTTTCTACCACTTGAGTTTTTTCCATGTTAGCAAAATGAAAAAGAATCAAAAGTGTCTTGATCTAAATCTTTTATTTGTACTGGACTGAAAAGGTATTGAGTTGCTTATATGACAGTCAGTACCTGACAGATCTAACAACTCTTTCTAATGCCCTTTATGCAATGTTTCTTATTGTAAAAAATAGTAAAACAAAGCAAAGAAAATCTGGGGCTTTGGTTTACCTCCTTGTCTTCTTAAAGAAGGTGAATTGAATTGTCACATGTGAACTGAGACTACATCCTGCAGCTAGAGAATGTAAAGAGAATTTAAAGAAGTCTTTAAAAAAAGTCTTACATAGTATTATCAATTCCTATATAAAATAATTTAATATTTTAAATACTTTTTAAATAATTTATCTGTATTTAAAACTAAGTTTTTAAAATTTTGTTTGGAACCTTTTTGACATTACACTTAAATAATTTTCTTTAAAATATTAAAAAGTATTTTTAAATATTCAATACATTTCAATATAAAAACAGAAATTAATATACATTGTTCACATATAATATTGTACATGACACCTGAGCTCTAGAGTGAGCTTTTGAATTTGTCAGGCAAGTCATAGCTTAGTTGTGGTGAACCACTTCTTATTCTCTATCTGGACTCTTTAAGATTATAACAGATCTTTACCATCAATTTTTAGACTTTAATATTATATACACATACTGTATACAGTATTTAATTTCCATCTCTATGCCCAGAATTGTAAATAAATATTTTTTTCACAGCATTTAGATCAAAATATTGTTTAGCGCATACACAAATATATTTAAGACACACACAAGTTGACAAGAACCATACCGATTTTGCTCAGGTACAGAAAAATTTAACTTATAGGTGCCAGATAACATAATGGAGGAGTCACTCATATTTAAAATGTATAATAAGCAAATTATTAAATGTTTACAGGTTGTGTCAACAGTAGGAAAATGAGGGTTCCCTTGTCCCCTTGATGCATTTTCATTTACCCTGCCAACGATAAAGGCAGTGTGGGCAGAATGCTGGTGTCTCACAGCCCCTTCAGCAGCACCCAGAGTTCTCTGACAGTTTTTCCAACTCACTGGGACAGACTCTGGCATGGCTTCACATGAGGCCAAACTCTCCAGTTTTTAAGAGTAGTCATGTCTGTCACAGAAAATGAAGTTTACTGTCAAATTGTAACTTGCTTTCTCCATCCTGTATTTAGAAAGATGGTTTCCACAGATACTGTAAATGGATTTGGGTGGAAAGAGGGGGACTCTCATGCTTCCTATACCACATGCATCATGTACTATGAGTGCAGTTGTTGTGTCCCATTGTGCAAGGCATTCCTCAAAAGTCTTCATTTTTCTTTGAAAAGCTGTTCTCCAAGAGGACCCCAAAACTTTACAAAGACTAAATGGAACACTCTACATAGCTATTTAGGGATACTTGCAGGAGGAAAAAATACCAATGCAAATCAACATTCTCATCTGGAAGCCTAGCCTAGAAAGATTACCCAGAAGAGGAGCACATGCCACATGATATGTGCAGTTATTCACAAATGAACAAAACTCACATTTCAGAGTTTGCACTCATAGTTTCCCATTCATATGCAATCTATAAACTAGAAACTATTTGCAGGAATTATTACATGGCTTATTCTTAATAGTTGTTCCTGAAAACATAACTTCTTTACAAGTAATTCTAATACACGATTTCAGGATGAACTTACAAGAAGATTTGAATGTTTTGCTTGTGTCTTTAAAGTGTGAGATTCGGAATGCACCTTCAGGAAAACAGAATTCACAAACTCAGAAATATCCTGCCTGCTTTTCATTTCTCCTGCCCTATCTCAGGCACAAAGGTGCTTGTACAAGGTGTTCAATCAGGTGAGGATTGATACCTGGGGTGACTGGGTTTGCTTTTCGTGAAATTTGATTCTCCTGCCTTCAAGGGAGCAGACTCAGAGCAGGATATTGTTACCTAGGGAGAATAAGCATTATAGCCACTTTAAGTGATCTTAAGAGATAAACTGAGGCTTTGAGCTTATTTCACAGTAAAAACATGGTACAACAACAGGCCTCTTTGTGTCTCTGAAGACCTCAGCCAAAAATTTTGGATTCTATAGGATAAAGGAAGCAACCAGTGTCAAACTTATCCTCTCCCACATCTTTTACCACTTATAGCACTGGTTAGGAATACTGGTGTGCCAGTGAGGGACTAATTCTCAGCTCTTTTGTACACACAGAATTTCAGGTCCTGGTATTCTCAGCTCAGGCCTTTTCATTAAGACCTCAAAATGACATCAAAACTAAGCATATGTTGACAAGAGAATTTCAGAACCAAAAGTAACATAAAGTGTTGAACTACTAGTTTTGCCTTTGCAAAAGTCTGCCTAGACTTAGGAAAATTTGTACTTAAGGTTTTACCTTTACCTTTCCTTGGATGTATCTGCAGTGTGTATATATAAATATATGTTTATACAGTTAATAGTTTAGATCAGAAGCAAGAAGCTTTATTATTCATTAGTACTCATCTGATGATAGACTGAGCAGAAAATGTGCCATTTTCTTGTAAAGACAATGTAACTAACTCAACAAAAGTTCTATAAAAGTCTAAGCATACACCAGATCAACTATTTAATTTATAAATGAAAACCTTGAGGTCAGGATTTAATGGCTCTTTTTTGCTTTAGATTCTTCATTTATGCTTAAGCCTGTACAAGACATTGAGTTACTTTTTCCACACTGGAATCCACTTAACAGTAAAGAGACAAGCATGGGGGTTGGGTTTTTTAGTAAGTGGTCATGAAGGCATCTTAAATCAATCATTTTTCTTTTTGATGGTTAAAATGGTTATTAGTTGAAAGAATGCCTTTCTGGGGAGATGGAAGGAGTAGTAAACACTGCAGCAATTACTGTGAAGCCTGTTTCAGAATTCAAGCCAGATTTCTAGGTCAAATCCAGAAAGACATGGAAGGACAAATTATGCATTGTGTCCTCTGAACTTTCAGGTTTCTGGTGTCTCAGACAAATTCAAAATCCTGAAAGTCATAGATGTATGCAAAGTGCGTGGAGGGAATTACAGAGTGTGAGTGAGGAGCTGAAGAGCTACATAAGTAATTTCTCCCTTTTCTCTGTTTGAGCAGCCATTTGGATTTAATCCTCTCCTAAACATGTTTATGATCACTCATTCAAATACCTATTTGAAAGATGGATGTGCTATCCTTTATAATAAGTCTGGAAGAAGTGCCATTTCTGGCATTGCCTACCTCTTATTTTGGAACAGCCAGTTTGAACGTGTATAAGAGGTGGTGGTACAATACCCTGTCATTCTGAAAGGACTTGAAGCCACTTGGCATTTTCCATAAAAGAGTGCTCAGAGGAGCTATACAGACACAGCCCAGAGAGAAACTCTTGGCTTCCCTTCTGAAATGGTGCCATTCTTCTGAAAGGAACTCAGGACCAGAGAGTAGGGGGCAAAAGAAAGCGGACAATGAGAAGCATTATACTCATTAAAAACAAGCAATCAAAAGACTCCACATTCTTATTTGCTACATACCAATCAGAGAAGCAGGTTTTAGTTAGGAGTTAAGCAAAATCTTTAGACACAGCCTCTACAAAGTTTGGTGCTGACATTAAAATACCAATCGTACAAATGATTGTGAAGACTGAAAAGGCCATCAAGCAGAGCCGATCCACTACCGAGGCTGCAAATTTCCATTCATTGCAAATGGCTTCCTCTTCATCCTGGTCTCTGAATCGGTTTGCAATGTACCTGACCTCTTCCAAAATCTTAGCCAAATCTGGATCACCTTCAGAGGGGTGGCCACTGTGCAGCAGGTTTTCTTCATCTGTTGGTGAGCAGGTCATCCTCCCACAGATCACACCTGAATCAGTGGTGGGTGTGCAGTGAACCCCTTCCAGCCCCCTGAACCCGATGTACAGCATGTTCCCATTACTGGATTGCTGTCCACTCACAGTGTTCATCTCCACACTGGACAGGCTACAGCGACGCTGTTTATGTTGACAGGCAGGACGCACTTTCTCTTCCCCTGGTCTTTTCATCCTCAGAAACCAAGCACACCAGTTCAGAAGGATGATTCTTGTCTGAAAGAAAATTTTTGAGAATAAGCATCTCTTCACACAGCCACTGTCTCTGGTGCTGCTGGTATTCAGGTAGCTGGGGTGACTGATCCGTGGTCTCTGCTTAGCCTGCACTACATTCTAGAAAATGGTGCTGGAGTTTTCCAGCTGATTAATTTACCAATCACTGGGGTTCTTTTCTTATTCTAGCAGTGATATTGATTGCCTCAGGCTGACTATCAGTACTGGGACTCCCCCCTCCTCTGATGGGAGTGTCCGTACTGTTAATTCCTCCTGACACTTGAAAAGTGACATGGCAGCTTTTTCCACCTTTTCTAGAAACCATGGGTTGGACAAAACCAAACTCTTACTGAAGAGTTACTTTTTAATAGTCTTAATAATGCTGCTTTGGTTGGTAGTCAATAGTTACAGTTATTTTTCTCTTATTTGTGCTCTAATATTAAATTCACATCCATCACTGTTTGGGTGGGGCTGCCAAAACATATTTTGGACTGGACTAAACAACTGAGCTTTAAAATGTTATGGCTCTGCTCTCATATTGTGTTCACAACAGTTGGTTGCAGATTTTAGAAAAGAGATCTGGATATAACATAAAGAAAATATGAAAAAATTACTTTGATTAAAAAAAATTACTTTGTAGATTTAATCTGTGTATCATTTCACTGTTTTCCACGTTACTTTAACTTAGCCTTACAGAAAGTGCAGGAAAGCCAGAGACTGGTCCACTTCAAATGAAACTTCTGTAATTTATTTAAATCAGATTTTAAGAGCTCATTCCAGCATTTCTTTTTCAGAGTTCTAATGAAATTTTATGGTGTCATAGAATATGCAAACCTTTTCCTAAATTAATATTAGACTTGGTCCATTTATTCTGACTGTGAATTGTAAGTCAGAGTAGATGTTATATCCATGCAAATATCCCAGCCAGAGACAGATCTTGCCCTATTACTTTTTTTACACTATCAAGCTTCACCAAGATGGATTATATTCTGTTGATAGAGGGCCTGATCCAAAATCCACCAGTGTCCAAATAATGTTTGTTGGACTTCAGCTTCTCAACAGTGCAGCTCACTCCTCAACCTCAAGTACTCAGTTTTCTAAAGATGTTTGGCTCGGTACTAAACATTGTCCTCTTTAGGTCATCAAGCACACGTCTAAAGAGATCTACCTTTTATTCTCTTCACTGAAATTTATTTTAAAGTCACCGCCCCAGAACAAGCCAGGGAATATCTCATTATCTCGTGTCCTCAGGGTATGCTGTATGCACATTCTTTCCAGCTAGTAAGGATAATAATAACTCATTGTTCTAGAGAGAAAAAAAGAAGAAAGGTTTTTCCCTCTTCAGAAAGGCCTGATGCTGCCGTGAGCTGGGTAAAGCCAAAGGAGGGGACATTTAGCTGATGACAGCAATGTGTATTAATCTAATACCAGCACAATATTCTCTGTAAACCCCATTTTTCATAGAAGGACAATATTTAAAAAGTCTTACATGCTTAGAAAAAATAGTTATTTGGACTTTACAGATGATTTTGAACAGAGATATAAAGAACAGGATTTTCAGAGCAAATTCTACTTTACCAGCCATCTTTAAGAGATGCTTTTTAGACTATGGATGTTTCTGTTTGGGCATCAGCTAAGTATGTAGCACCTGCACAGCTGCACTTTGAGAGAATTGTATTTCATGCATTTATCATCTCTATCAGCTCCTTACTCTGCTCTTCTAGCTGGTTCACTTCTAACACCTGGAGCTTATTTGAAAATCACCTTCATTTATGTATTTAGGCTTTAACAAAATCCTGAGTTGCATGTAGCTGTTTTGAAGGATATGAGAAGTTAGTGGAGGTATATCCATTCCCTTTGGCACACAAACAGGTTTGTAGAAATGAACCACATGAGCATATCTGGACACCTCATTTCTGGTGAAACTGCTTTTCCAAACAAAATGTCTGGGAAGGATTTACATGTTTTTAACAGTATGAGGTAATTGTGGGCCACTAGCTACTCTTATCACATCCCTGAGCCAGACATTTATGCAAAGGACAGTGAAGGAAAATCAAACCTTACCCATTTAGGCATTTTTCCTCCATCTGGATCATGATGGTGGTATTGTAGAACAATAACAGTGACAACAACAGAAAGACCAACAATAATCATAGTACTGGCAAAATACTGAGCTGCAAAATAAAGAAATAATTACAGGAACATACTTTGGCTGATTTAGCTTTAATAAGGGGTATTTATATATGCATTTATAGCATTTAGTTCTCTTTCCAGTGTAGTGCTGCTCCAGGTACTTTTGAAAGATTTCTCAACAGCAGAAAGGCATTCTTTTGAGGGGATAGCCAGCATTTAGCTGTTGGTTTTGTGGAGCTGAGCCTTTTCTAAGAAACCTTGACACAGGCTGCCTTCTAATTTTCTTTCATTATTATTATGTAAACTGACTAGTTCTTGTTTTGAAAAGTTTCTCTTTTTGTTTGAACAATTGCAGTGGGAAGATTTAATTATATTTAGCTCATATATTCCAATTTCCTAATCTGAATTAGGAATACAGAACACAATCTGGCCAATTGTGTCAAAACTGCAACAAATTCTTCCATGGAAAATTGATTCTCTTATTCTTTCCCCAAATACACATACATTCTCTGTTTCATTCAGAGCAGAGAGCACCCATCAGAGCCTCTCATCAACTGGCAATATTTTTCTAATTCAATTGCACTCATCCATTGTACAGCTGGTGATTTGCCTTAATGCTGGCCTTTGTGCAAAGTCACTGCACCTCGTTTGCTAAAAAAATCCAAGTGACCAAAAGCTTACCAATTAAGGGCACAGAGTCAGAGGTTGCTGGCATTATTTCAGCCACAAGCAGCATGAAGACAGTGAGAGACAATAAAACTGTTATACCTGAAAGATAAGCATGAAGTATGAAATCATATTAGTAGCTTGTAATTACAACAGAGAGAGAAACAAAATGAATCTGAAGGATGCTCTCTGCAAGATGCAATCCCACTGTAACCCTGCTCCAGCACGTTAGTGGTCCCCCTCTCCTTCCTTGTACTGCCTCAAGTCCAGGGTAGCAGTGTTTCAGACCAGTAACAATGCTTGCACAGACGTGGATATTTTTACATCCTTGTAATGGTTCAACTTCTGTCATCATTTGCTAATTAGCTGAGGCAAATCAAAGCAATTCTTGCACTGTATTAGCTTTAGACACATGGTGTGAATCTGAGTATTTAAGCATGTGGCACTTGATTAATTGTCACGGAAGCTACAGGTGGCATAATACGTAAATTTCCTCAAAAGCAGATTTGCTGCCTTGGACAGACTTTGGTATCCTTTGATATTAGTGTTGGGTTCTGCAGGGAATTATGTCCAAGCAGTCTTGACTGTTGATTTTTGGAGTTTGACTTCTGTTGCTCAGTGATGATTTCCCATCTTTCTGGAAAAAGACTTAACTCTTTCTCAGAACTAGACTTAAAACAATAAAGAGGCACTCTCAGGTGAGAAAGGATTAAGGAACAAAGAATTCATCTTAAAATATGGTGAAGGACAACTTAATTAAGGAGGTTATTCCTCCTCAATTGAACCATATTCTGGACAAATATCAATTTCTCTACCTTTAAATAGCCATATTTACTTAGTAGAAGTCAGTTCATTTGAATTTTGCATGGGCCAAAAGGTTTCTTTACATAGTTAAGCTCCATTTTAAAGATCAAGTAGTCAAAATAAGATTTGTTTCACAAACCATTGCTTAAATTAAAAGTCACTATAAAAAGTAAAATAGGAGCAACTAGAATCAGTCTGTCTGAGAAGGCACCACAGGCTCTCAATACAATTCAATATTAAAAGGAAGTATTAAGAAGATTTCAGTGTTAAAGTGTTCAAATGTGTATTTGTAAACTTAAGCTTTACCTAATGAATGTGAGATTCAGCAAATAATCAAAAAATGAAAGCATGCTTCTGAAGGTACTCAAGAATTATTTATGCCTCTGCTGGTTGGGCAACAAATGGTAAAAACAGCTCGCGAGCCAGAACAGGACACACAAACTGTTCCTCTTGCCTAAGACTGTTTAAAAAGAATCTTTAAAAGGACAACTTCTTTTAGTTTAGTCATATTTACAATATCCTATTAGTACTTTACCTAGTGAGATCTTTTCTCCCGAGTCTGCTGGAAGCAGGAAAACCAACAAGGCAAGTGCCGATATCAGGACACAAGGAATAAGGAGATTGAGTCCATAATAAAGAGTCCTCCGTCTCATAGTGACTGTGAAGGTTACATCTGGGTAGGGTTCTTTACAGCATTCATAAAAGCTCTCAGTTCTCTTCCCAGGAACTCCTGTGTAGGAGAAAAGAGAAGGGAAAACTAGAAATGAATGTGAATAAACTGTATACTATATAGTGTTTATTTTTAAAAAGGATAAATGTAATTTTCCAAGTTTTACTACAGGTAGGATTACTTAAGCTTTATTCGCACATTTTCTCAGATGATAAAGGAAAATCAGATAAAAGATACTTACAGAACTCACGCAGCAAATTTGTCTTTTTTTTTTTTAATGCTGATTTGCATCTGAGATCTGTTCTCAAGAGTTTCAAATGCCACTGGCTAGGTCATTTTTTAATTTCATTTCCATCTTCATTTCCCAATTGTTACTCCATCCATTTCAGCAGCGGAGACAAGGCTGCAAGTTCACAGTGTAAATAAGGAATCGAGAGCTTACCTACTAAATCCCACTCTCCATTTGAAATATAGCCAGATATATCTGCTTCTTGCATTTGTAAGTCCAAAGACCAGCCTCCATAAGTCCAGGATCCAAACTTAAGGTTACATTTCTGAACATCAAATGGAAACCAGCGCACATCTATGTAGCATGAGCTCTTAAATATGCCTAGGTGAGATTTTAAACAAGAACACCTAATTTAAATGCTTGTTCCACATAATTTCATGTACATTTTTTAACCAGAACTTGTTCTATATTGTGTCTTCTGTTTTTCATTTATAAAGCATATTTAATCTCAGTCCTGTCTTGACATGTAAAGAGCAAAAGTCAGTCATAGAGAAGGGAAAGAATTGTACCATTGATGTTATTAACTATTTTTAAAGATGCACTTCCATTTTGGCACGTAGTGGAAGAATATTCAGAGAAGAACTTGTATTTCTAGATACATATTTCAGGACGAAATTAAGTAGAATATGTAATCTTTCTATTTCTTTTACTGACTAAAGTAAGAAATCCTGAAATATAAGAAATCCTGAAATATTTATTTGTTGTTTTATTAGATATATATGATCTTGATTTCTTCAGGAAAGCTAGCTTCTTCTTTTTCAGTTGTTGAGTGAGACCCTGTCCTTCAAAAGCTTTCAGAACTGAATTGAAAATCCCCCACCAAATGGAACATCTTAAGAGAGCATCTTAAATCAAGAAGCAAACCCCTGAAACCCTCGGGACATCTTAGGCAGAAAATCTAATTTGTCTGGAAAGTACTGGCTCTACTGCTGCAGTTTGCAAAATGCAGATGCTAGGAAGAGTTAAGTCTAATGATTATGCTAATTGAATTGGGGAAGAGAAGCAGGGCTCCACTGCTATACATCCATACCAAAAATTGTTTTAATGAAGCATTCATTGAATCATTTCAAATAGAAATGCATCCAAGATACTATTAAGCATCTTAGTGTAAAGTTAACATATTAATAAAAGAAACATAAAATAATGAGATAAAAATTTATTGAGGCATTACCATGACTTTAATAAACAACATCTTGTTATAGTAAGGACTTCCAAACTTCTGAAGTTGTGCATTATGACAGAAGAATGTCCATAGTTGTAATAAAACATATGTCTTGTATGATGGTTTTCATGCAGAGGTGTTAACCATATAACCATAATGCATCTAGGCTTACACCTATCAGATGATGCTAGCTAAACAAATAAAATGTAAGAGAATTTATGACAAATGTGAAACCACACCATACACAAGTAATCTATCAAAAATTATGACATGCAAACAGCCTACCTGGTGGCAGGTATTGGCAATGTCCTGAAGAATTGACTAAAACATTAGTGTGAAAAGTAGCATCAAATCTTTCATCAGCACTAGAACAGGGGAAAAACAAAATAGGTTATTTGCTCTTTGGCTGGCTAAAGAATGTCTGAGACAAATCTGTTCTCATAAAAGGGCTGCATTTTTTTCCTGCCATCAGTTTTCTGTTGCCTCAGAGTAGCTGGCTTGAATACTTTTGGGTTTGCTCTTGATTAAGAGCTGTAAGTGAAGGTCAGCCACCTCACCTGCCCACTAGATTCATTACAGTGCTTTGGCTCTATTGATTTCCTTTTGGGAAGTAATCACTTTTTAAAAACTTCTCAAGCAACTGTACAGGGAAATCTGTTCTCTTGCTGTCTACATTAACAGCAGCTAATGAATACTGAGGAGATTGATACTCCAGTGTCTGTGTCTTCCTACCTCTTTGCATGGGTGAACATTATTACTACATGTCCTACATGAGACCCTTTAATGCAGCTCCAGCCTTCATTATCTACCTCAGAACCCGCAAACTGCGTTCAGACAAGAAAAAAAGCAGCCCTGTTCAAGGTGTCAGTGTAGTGGTGTGGCCAGCACTGCCCTGGTGTGCTGTCCTTACATGTCTCTAGAAAAAGAATCATCATGTCAATTGGAGAGTGCTCCAAATTATGAATTGGCATCTACTGCCAAGGAATATCTCAGTTCTGTCTGGCACTATGTCCCAGGAATTTACCAGGCATTAACATTTTAAGGACTTCTATATGGGAAACACAGTGGGGCACAGGCTACTGTATTTGTACTGTTGTAGTCTCCAACCTGGCACCTTGTGGGGTGGGTTGGCACACGAGGCCAATGCAGAGCCAGCTGTAGTGGGCAGGGCAGAGGAGTGCCACAAGCCTCAGGGTCCAGATGCTTGCAGCAATCTGTGCATCTCCAGATTGATTGGAACACTACAAATCTCTAATGTCTCTTCGCCCATTAGTGATTTAGTATCGCATAATTTTCTAACCACCTTTTAAGACATCATCAGAAAAACAGAGTAAAAATCTGAGATGGTCGTAAAGTGAAATATTCATTACTCTAGCAGAAAATCAAGTCTATTAAAAGGTGTTTCTTAGCAGGAAGACCCTTATTGTAATATTCATTTTTTGAAAATAATTTAATATTTTATCTATTCTGATGCAAATTTTGTGTCTCAGAAGCTAAAATAACTGTAATTTTAGACATTTTTAATTTGCATTTTATTTTCCCCTTATGTATTTGAAGAACTTTGATTTTAAAAAATATCTGGGTTGGTTTGAGAAATTAGCAGACAAGAAAAAGCTAAATCCATATAATTACTTGCCTGTCTGGAGTTGCACTTTTCCTGTGGTGAGCAGAAGGCTCACAAGAATTGAAAATACTTGCAAGTATTTGATGTGAACTTTGAAGAGACGCAGAGAAGTGTCAGTACTGTGTGTGTATGATGCCTGACTCTGGCACACTGAGGGGAAAAGGCAGCTCCATTCTCAGGTCATTGAACAGTGTAAGCCACTCCTTCAGCTTCTCCCGGTTTGTGTTGCAGCTCCTCTTCCAGCTGGAGCTCTAATTCTTCTCCCTCCACATCTTGGCTGCTTGCTTTTGTGATATTTGTAATAACCTGGTGCTGCAAAAATCTCTACTGATTGCACTGCCGAATTTGGTAGAGGATACTGGGAAGAAGGGCAGCAAGATTACACACATGTTCACATGGGTGTGCATGCACACGGGTGTATGGGTCTCATTTCCTTAAGATACCAGACCTAAAGTCCTCCAACAAGGTTCTGTATTAGACAGATAATTGCTTTGACTTGAAGTTAATAAGGGTTAGATGATGGAATTCAAATCAGTAGTCAAATTTAGGATGTAAGATTATCCATGCCACACAAATCACTTGTTAAGTGGAAATTAATGACTCCTGGGCTAGATTCTGTTCTCTTCCTCTGGAGTGGAGGGCAGTTAAACACCAGGGAGCTGATGCTAAGACCTTGCTGCTGTTTCTGGTAATTGGCAAAGATAGAATTTTCACAAGAACACAAATGATCAAGGAACCTTGATTTCATTGCTACATGACTTTGCCTTTCATAGGCACATTCTTAAAAGAATATCCAGCGGTAGTCAGATTCAAGTATTAAATTCTTTTTTTCTGGAAAAGGGAGTGTGTGTTTTTCTGTGCTGTGCTTCTGATCATTTTTTGAAATGCACTGCTTCTATTGGGAATGCACTAAGTAGCTTGAAGAGACTGGGTTGAAATGTAAGGTAATGATAGAAAACCATTTCTGCTATGTTTCCTCTTCAGGGTATAACCACTTGATTACAGGACACTGAGATGACAAAGCTGTACCTAGCAGATAGAATCCCACTGGGACCTAACCCCATATTTATAAAACTGGAAAAATGAAACTATTAATATGAGATGTACTTTCCAGAATTTTTGTTATTCCGTGAAGTACTGAACACTATGTGGTCATTTGGAAAATAATTCCACCTGAAATGAGTACTTCTAATAAGTGTAGTTAAAGGAAGAGAGTCCACATGATACTAACACAGTCCTGGAAAAGGCCTAGATTTTCTTTACCCAGAATAACTACAGGTGAACTGGCCATGCTCTCCCCGCAATAGACTGGATGTAAAATTTAATACAGCTGCCACAATTTCTCTGTACTAGGGTGCAGCAAGATGGGTAAGAACTCAAGACAACGTGAAACATGCATTCATTAAAAAGGAAAGTGAATTTATAGTTCATTAATTTCTCTGTAACTGCAGATGCGTGTCCCTAGTGAAGCACAGAAATTGAAAGCATCTATCTCAAAATGCCATGTCACTAGAAGGGACCATCATAATATTCCCAATGTAATTTCATACAGGAATAAGAATTTATTTTAAATAGCTTTGCTCCCTGACTAAACACCGCATAAGATTTTTGGATTAAATATGTGTTTGTAGTAGAGAAACTGCAGAAGAATTATTTCATGACTGAGTCATAGTTAACAATCTGAAGATTTGAAAACCTGTATTAACAGAAAAATTGTGGTTTCAGTTTTCCAGGTTATTGTGACCCTTCTCATTCTATAAACCACTCCAGCTACAGTTAGCATGCATATATTAATATCACTAATTTCTGAAATATTACCCTTTCATTTTGGGTATACTTAAATACTGAATCCTAAATCATCAGGCACATTGCAAGTCTCTCTCAGGTATGTGATATATATGAGGAAGAATATTGTCATAACTCTTTTTTTTTGGAAATCACTAAATTGCTGTTGTAGAATACCAATTTTATGGTATATGCATCATGTCATTCATCAGGACAATGGAAATGAAGATGTCATCTATGGAATCAAGGTAGCTAGGGTTAACTGCTCAAGAAAACAAATTTGCATTGAAAACTACATTAAGATTAATGTTTCAAAAAAAACCTGTCTCAGGTATCAGGCTGCTCCATTTTGTGTACAGAGCATTTGAAGGAGTTTTTTAGGCTGTTTTGTGGACAACTTGCCATGCTTAAACCAGAAGGGAGTAGTAACCTTGCCAGGCAGTTACCCTGAGTATGGTGAACTGCACTGGAGCTCCCCCCAGACCCCTCAGTGTTAGCTGTGCCTCTGGGCCAAGCACTGCCACCATGCAGGCCCTAGAGAAGCATCCAGAGCCTGGCAAATGCTGCCACTGGTGCAGTTATCCCATTATTTCAGTGCAACAGCACCTGTGACTGCAACACTGAACATAAAGGTGCTCACCAAAAGGAAAATGGGACCAAACTGCAGCTGACATTGGGAACAGCTACTCTCCAGGTCTTGTAACTAAAAGCAGCTCCTGAAGTGGGAAGGGGGGTCAGGTGGATAAGCATAGCAGGATGCGTTCTTATGAGACATATGGCAGAGAAACAAAGGAAAGAAGGCCATCAGGAAGACAAAAGGTTCATGTCATCTGCATAGGCAGAAAAACAATGTACCCTGGCTACCCCAGAAGGGCCAGTGCTCCATGTACAGGGCAGATGTAAGTTCTTTCAGTACCTGGGCAACAGCACACAAGCCCACAACTGCAGCAAAAGGCAACTTCTTAGAGAACAGGCAGCTCTCAGTGTTTTATATTTTGAGCTAAATAAATTCCACAATGGGAATTACCATGTAACAGTACAGCCAAAGAATCTCTCAATGTCAGCCAAAGGTTCTGCAGTGGATTGATGGCAATCTGTCTGTCCCTGAAATAGGCCCAACTCAGAACAGTTTGACAAGGAGAGCAGCAAATATCCCAGCTATTTTTGTAGCAGGAGGAAAGAGTAACACCAAAACTGGACATGGAAAAATGCAAAGATCCTTCCTGGCAATTATCTCTCCTGTCTGTAACGAAACCTAAACTAAACCCTGACAAGTAGGCAAACATCAAATTTGAATTCACCAGTAACCATTTAGACCAAAAGATTTCAGAGAAAATTATCACTATTCATACCATTAAACACCATCTCATAAAAGCTACTCAATTAGAATGGTAGTAGGGACAATATTGTTATTCACAAAGTATTTGCAAATATGTCATTCTGTTCAGTGAACAGGAAACTGGTAATTTTCCAGTATTCCAGACACCTAGCAAGTTTTTCAAAATTATTTCAAAATCTAGGCATTTTGATGAGATGATTACCTCATTTACGTTGCCTTAATTTTGTGTTTGGATGGGGTGCTAGAAAACTTCATGTAGACTCCCTTTCCCAGGAAAGGTTGGAGGAGTTGAGCTTTCAAGGGATATATTGCAAGTCTATAATTCTATGATCTTCCCTCCATCCTCACACGTAAACAAAGAAAAGTGTGTCTACCTGTTATAGAGAAGAATATCAGGCTTCCAAATCAGTCCATCAGGAAAACGGACATTCTTCACTCCTGGGTATTCGGACACATTCCACTGTAGGTAATGATCTGTCCAGTACTAAGCCATACACACAAAAAGTAAGTTAGGTCATCTCATCCACTGGTTTACTGTAGTTCTCTAGGGACTGGATGGGCTTAAACAATAGGTGTTCTCTCATGCTTACCTTGGGGGAGTGAAATGTTTGGAAAGAGTGAATTAGGCCACTTAAAGCACAATGGAACTAATAAACCCCTCAATTGACGCTGCAGTGCACATAACAGCCTAGAAGAGGTTTGGGGTGCATGTGTTTTATTGTTCACACTGTCTCAGGTGCCAGTTTGGGACTGAACTGCTTTTATAATTCATAGAGTAACTTCCATATTCTTTATCTTCATAGACAACTTTGTTTTCTGTGGTTGGAAATGTTAGCATTGTAGTACCTTGCTAATAGCCATGGGGTAGAGCAGCCAGAATTCACTGGTGACAGAAGATGACTGTGATGGCACAAAGTAGATGCCAGCAGAAGGCCTTGGCAGCTCCTGAGGCCTGGCCTTGGGCAAACTCTGAGGCAGGTGCCCCATAGCACTGCTCAGTCCCACAAGTTTCCTCCCTGGCTGGCACTTCCTGCACTGGAGGTGGCTGCCCTGGGGCTACCTGTGCTCCTTTCAGCCCAGGCCTGGCTGCTGGCACAGGAGGCTGGCACAGTCACACCAGTGGGGCTTTGATCTGAGCTCAGCACTGCTAAATCCCACACTCTGCCATTGAAGCACATGGTGGTGCACAGCCATAAACAAGAGCAGAGCCCCAGACTGCAGCCAGCTGAGCACTGTGGCAGTCCCAGCAAGCTGCTTACCTCCTGCACTCCAGGGTATGTCTGTGGTTGATTATAATGTGCTTCTCTGTGTCTCCATTATTATGTTATGTTCATTTCACTTGGCTGTAGGCATCACATAACTGACCGTGAGGACTTTTCCAGATTTCCCAAGCTGTTGCAATGCTAAATGTTAATTTCTTAAATGTAAACTTTTAAATGGGTGAGTAAATGTACCACACTCACCCCTTCAGTCTAGTGGTCCTTGTCAAAATGTTTGATAGACATTAAGGTCAGGAAAAGTTGGCAGTGGGTATTGCGGAGGTAAATGTTATTGGTCATTCTCATGGGGTATTCACATCAAACTGGTCTATGTAATTACTTGCATTACTGTCACAGACAAGTTTTGGTTTGATACACCAAGTCCCCAGGTAGCCTCATGCTGCATGTATTCACGTACATTCTCATACCTTTACAACAGCATAAGTGACCTTTTTGATGCATTCGACACAACTAATAGCATTCATCATGCAGCTTTTGTGAAGTGTTTACTATACTTATTCTTGGCCTGTGCTTCTGTATTTATCACATTCATTTTTTGCAATGAGTTTGTAGCAAGACCAAAGATTTGAGTTGTGCACTGTTTTTTCCTTCAGCTTTACACATAATAGTTTTTTATGGAAATCTTCAATTGTTTGGCTCTGTTCATAGTTTTTATTTTCACAGTTCTCTAGTTAAGATACATGTGTTGCTCACAGCCATCTATACATAGCTTCTGTAAGCTGATCAACTGCTTCTCGTATTTTTCCAGAAGTTTTACATGCATTTTCCCAGTAAACGGTTTTACATTAACTTCCTGGTTGACAAATGTCACTGTAATTTTCTTACCACTTCATCTTTGTGTAATACAGAAGTCCTGAGATGCCAGGATCCATCTGCTTTTCCCAAAGGCCAGCAGTGTAAGCAAACAAGCTGTGTGGGTTTAAGGCACTGAAAGCCCTGGCTCTCGAGGCTTTGGGTGACTCGTTCTCAGGAGCTGCCACAGCAGGTTGCTTGCAGCGGTGGCAGGGCTGGGACTGGCAGGCTGCATTCACTGCCAGCTGAATGCATCCTGGATATCAACATATCCAATCATTTCCTATCCCAACTTACGTTAGGAGTTATCATGGCCCCTACACTGTAGCACAGGGTGATGCTGAGTGATGTAAAGACAGTCCAAGGGCAACAGAAAACTTAATATTCAAGCCTGCATTAGAGATAATGTTAAGCAGATTTTACGGTTCCTCTCTTAGCCCTGTGTACAAAGTGCTCACCCATCCAGCAGGGCATGATCTGCTTCATCTTGCTTCAACTTTAGAGCTACCATTAAAGGAGCTGAAGCACTTTTAGTTTGGATTAAAATAGCAAAGAGCTCAGGGTGCTTTGGTTAGTACCAGTCTGTGTATTAAGCAAGGCTTCTGCTATAACTTAGATCAGGTTTTAGATTTTTGATGCTGAACAGTACTGCCATGGAGATAGTGGTCAGATGAAATAGTCTGCATGTATAAATACTAGATTTATATTCCCCTTTCTCTCTTACTTAAATTACTCTATTACTCTAATACTTAAATATGAAAAAGCTATTTTTTGTATTTAAGTATTTTGGGGATAATTGCATAAAATATATTTAAGATACGTTGCTGATTATACACACATATATATCAAGGATTGCAGTGGAGAGGGATTTCAGGGAAAAACTTATCATTTAGAATAATAAAATTACATGTTTGCCTTAAGCATGCTTTGAATCTGCCTAGAACACCATTAATAGACAGTTAATATGCAAAAACTTTTATTTTTATGTATACACAAGCCATGAGGAGTGGCTACATTTTTTTCTAGTAACCAAGTGATCTGTTCATTGCACTCTCAATGTACTTCATATTCAGTTTATGCTAAGGTGAATAAATCAAAAGAAATACAGAATATATAATATAGTCAAAAATTTTCTAAGGGAAAAAAAAACAAATGCAAAAAGGATAAGGATGCTGTGAGATAAAAGAGAAAATAAATTACAGCCTCTTGAGTATGAATTGTTACTTTTACTGGTAAAAAATCATAGCAACTATGGTCTTTGTAGCTAAAAGCCAAAACCATATTATATTTTACAGTTTTAATCTTGCTGTACAACAGGCCTGTAAAAAAGCATGAGTTGAGTGCTTCTTCCATGTTAGATTTTCTTTGTGAGTATATGGAATAGCCATGCTATCCTTACAGGTCATCAGAATACTCTTTCATTTGTTTCCCAAGGCCTTCCCCAGTGCTAGTGAGGTGCTTTATCTAGTTACAATAAAGGCCTTTAAACTGAATGAGCTGGTAAAAGAAACTGAAAGGTATAAAGTTTCCGTAAAAACCGTGTGATAATCTGGAATAACAGAACAAAAACTTGTGTACCTTTCCCCCAAACAGTTCAGTTTCTGTAATACTGATGGGAATTCAACTAATGGCAAATTCTCATCCATGCTGCTGTAGATGGAGAAACTCCACATCACCCTGTCTTTGCAGAGCTTAAGACAAACTTAGAATGCAAATCTTTGTAGATGCATTAGGACTCCGCAGGAGTCAGCATGCTAAGAGGCACCTCGTTAGAATTCTGAGTCATAAGATAACCTTTCAGAGAAAACAATTTCAAAATACTCTTGAATTGTCTATTATCTGTTCCTTTTATTAGAAAGTGAGTAAAAATTGACTCCTGCCCAGCAATGCTGGCAATAAGTTAATGAGGACAAAGTTCTCTGCTGTGTTATCTAGTGGCAGCAAAGAAAATCTAATATGGAATTAGAAGTCAACTCATACTTACTTACAGACCTGAAAGTTTTCTAAAATTCAAACCCTTCACCAGATTAAACTCTAAGAGTGAAGGGGAAAGCAAACATACTTTGTTTCAAAACTTACCATTTGTAGCCAAATATTTGTTGTTAATACTTGATTCTTTTCATCCTGGAGGGGAGAAAGAGAGGAAGAAGAAAACCAACCACAGCTTAGTACCATACAGATAAAATAATACCATTAAATACATTTGACTATTATAAAATAACCAGTTCTGCTAAAGTACCTTTCAAAGCAATGGGAATAATTGCCACTCACTTATTGGAACAGAAGTTTTCACAGGTACTTTTAAATTTCAATTTCATACTACCACAGTCAGTCAGACTGTTTCCTGGGGGTATTTTCTATCAGACTCTTCTCTGGGGCTCCTTCCTTAATAAAGAATTTCCAAAGGCAAGGCAGATTACAGTAGGGGCTGCCTGTATCACCTTTCTTAGAAGCAGCCCTCCCACTAATTAACCTTATCCACCAGACATACGCAGGCGGTAGAAAAAGTAATGAACAAAGTGTGGCTAAGCTCAGATGAGGTGTGTTGAAGCCATTCTGAGGAGCTCCTTAAAAAGGCAAGCAGCACCACTCATGTCAGTGGGACTATACCAAAAGGGCTGCATCAGCTTCACCAGAAAATGTCAGGGCAGAATATTACTGTTTTCTGAAGGCCTTTCCCCTGCACTCCTGTGACTGCTTGAAATAAGTTCAGGTGACACAGCAGGAGGCTTCTTAATGCTGAAGTTAGAGACTTTAATTCTTTAGTGCTCAGACACAGGAAAATATCGGTGACCTTTTTCTGTGGAGGTACTGTATCAGCATCCAGCTGGTTGTGTGAAGCTCATGGAATATACTACATGTGCAGCCAGTATTCCACATTTTCCAATCTGAGCATGCAACCCCTGTCCCAATACCAGTCAAAGCTCCATTTACAGTGTGAGAAAATGTCATAGGAAATTCAGTCACCTGTACAGCCTCAACTGCCAGAGTTGTTCATACATCTAGACCTCATATGCCTAGACCTCTGAACTTAATTCTGTCACTCTTGAACCTAAATGTCATTCCTAAATGCAAAAAAAAAATCACCAAAAAAGTTTAATCACATTTCATACAATAAACCCCCCTTTTTTAATAACACACTTTGCTAAAGTTCAATATTTTTCCTCTTCTGCTTGTTTTGTGAACTACTAGCCAAAAAGAACTCCTGAGAGACCTTTCATTGCAACCATTTTAGATCAGCACATTAGTAGGAAGTTATACAGTATGTAAAATCAAATACCCTGCAGGAGCCAATGGCATTTTTAAAGCTAGAGAAACCTTTTGAGGAGCAGCATCAGTAAATGTATGACAGTGTTATTAGGCTGTGTATAATCCCAACTAAATGTACAACATACAAATAGAAAGATTTTAAACAAAGATGGCAATGTGCATGAATAGTCTACCTTCGTGCACACTCCTACCTTGCTTTAAAACAAAAAGTAAAATAAAAAATATAAATAATCACAAACCACAACTAGTCGTTCAGCACTTTTCTTCTCTATTTTCTGCTTCATCACCTCCCTGAACCTTTTTCAAAACTATCTCAAGTGAACAACTCATTTAAATGGCATCCTGGAGAAACAGGTTCTCTAACCATTTGGTTTCAGAAATCCATTATTAAGCTCCACTGAATTTGCATGGTGAAGGCATTGCTGAAGATGTCAGCCAGGCAAAGCAGTAATTAATTTGCACTAGTAGCTGTTATTCTCTAGCCGCATAAATATTAATTTGGAACCTCTCACAACAACCTGCTTATAGTGTTAGAGCACTACAAAACTAGGTTGTATGGGATCTTTAATTCATGAATGAGGAAACAATCCTTACGAGATCATTCATATCACCATGAACTAAAGTCTATTGAGAAGGGTTGCCAGTTCAGGGTGTGTAAAACCTACGTGTTTCTATTCATCATAGGCAATTTTATGTGAGATGGAAATACTGTCAGTGATAACTTATCCTCCCAAGTTCAATAGCATTTTCTCAAAGCTCTGTGTGCTGTCCCAGGTGAATATGACAAGTTCCTGTCAGGACATAATACAGTGTCCTGGCTCAGCACCTGTGCAAAGCTGAGAGCACCACTGCTGGGTGGTTTCTCTGCAGAACTGGCTACTCAAAGGTGCAGAGCAATTCAGAATCCATTATGTTGTGGGAAGCCTGTTTCAGGACTATTAGCTGAATGCCATGTATTCCTGCATGGTTAAACCCTGAGTTAAACTCGCGTTTTATTCCCAGTGTGATCTCTTTCTACACATGAATCGCCCCAGCTTTAAATTAGTGATGTTTCAAAAAGTCTTTTTCAGCAGCCAGAAAGAGATTGTGCTGAAGCTGGAGTGTTGCTGGTGCTTGAGCTGATTGCTGTGCTGCGGGGATCTGCTGCGAGGGCCTGAGCCCACAGCACAGGCATGGGAACTATTTTAGGACTAATAGGAAGGAACTCTACTATCCATGCACATCACAGACCCAGGACAGAGAGCTGCCATTGAGCACTCCAAGTAGCAGAGCCGAAGGGGACAGCAGACTTTTAAACCAGCTGTGCTGCTGGCAGCATGATTCAGCTGCCTGCCACTGCCAGGCACATCAGAGCCATTGCAGGTTGGCATGCAGGACACTGCAAGCATATTTTGAAAGCCAAGAGTTATTCTGAAGTGTGATCTTTCACTCAAACCTAGCTCAAAGAGCCTATTCTAAGAGCACTGACTCAAATGTGACTTGTACTGTGAAGAAAAGCCCCGAGTGAAGATGGCCCATGCTCTTTTCATGGTATTTCTTTCTGTTATTTGAAGCATCTAGAGCCTGAAAGAGGGTTACGCATGAACTAAGTAATTTCCACTTGGATCGCTATATTTAAGGTTCTGTCAGTGTCTGAATCATAAATCCCACCATTGCTCCTCAGCTATAAAAACTTTACTGCCTGCTGAGTCTTGGTTTATAGCAGTGTTTTGAGTTTTTAATAGTTTGTTGGAGCAAACAATTTCCAACATTTTTGTCATTATTGTATTGACTCATCCATCACTAGAGGAAAAGTTCTGATTTTAGAGGGTTTGTCACTCTCTGTGGCCCCAAGTGAAGCTGGTAAAAGGTGGGGCACGAGACATCCTGCAGGGCTTCTTGCTGCTTAGGAGAGTTGTTTTGACTCTGTTTTAAATGCTTCACAAACTACATTAATGCTCTTTTCAACAGACTTGTGCAATACCTCCCCATAAAATGATGGGTGGGCTTGAAATGCTTCATAGAACTTCAACAGCTTTTGTCACTTCATTTTGTAAACACTTACAGAATACTTTGTGTTTGGAACACAAAAACAAGGAAGCTCCTATTACGAACCCTTTCTGCTATTGGGGAGGAAAGAAAAATGGCTTCACAGATGTTGGAGAATCTTCCCAACACTGTTTCATGTTGTTCGGATTGGTGTGGTTTTTCCTCCATACCAGCTGCTCTAAGTTACTTGCTGTTCAGACAGTACTGGCCAAGTAGCCCAGCTAATGGAAAGTTAGGTTTCCTTGGCACAGTGGGAGGTGGGTGGAGGCTGCTTTGCTCATCTCTATCCATAACTGCAGTCAAGATCTGAGAGGACAGATGGCAAATTGCTACTGGACTGCTTGTCATGTTATTTTGTGGCAGTGTAGTTATTGAAGGGAAAGTAGCTGACATCCAGAGACTTGAATGGTTCTTCATTCATTTTTGAAAGTAGAGGTAATAATTTCTGCAAGTCTTTGAAGGAAATTGCACTCTCCCCATTCTTCCAGTTCCCACTCCTGGTTTTGTCTGTTTTTCCAATTTATATAATCCATCAGACTGATCACCTTTGGAAACACACTTAGCAGAGTCTCCAATTATCCTACCCTTACCCTGTGTTCATCAGAATATATAAAGGAAGAGATAGAAACTTGATAATGCTTTGTTAAAGGTGTTAGTCTGGACATTATAAACTCTGTAACGACATCTGTAGACTTTCAAATGGATTTCAGCACGTGTAGCATCCACACTAGAAAAGCTATGTGGCAACTGCAAGGGGGAAGAGAACTAAGATACAACTGCATGCCTAGAGAGTGGCATGCAGTGATGTGAAGCACCTAGCAAGAAACACATATTTCCCAGGGACTAGCATAAGATGATATCCTGACTAAAATCTATGAGCTGTAATTTCTGAACTTCAAATTTACATTCTTTATTTTTACGTGGTTGAATCTCACCTAAATTACAGAAAAAGTTATGGCTCTTTGAACTGGGCTTCATTTACTTTGAAACTTAATAAAGACTTTGTAAGAATATTTTATGACATCACTTGTTACACCATAATACTGTGCTCCTGATTGGTAACCTCTAGCAAAACTGAAGCTAATAATTGTAGTCTGAAATTAACAACACCCTGACAGCCAGTAAGAAACATGTAAGACATTTTCTTTACTGATTTTCACTTTTGTGTGCTTGAATGTCACCCTACTGAAACCAGCAGGTTAGTCAGTTCATTAGCTCTTATTGTCTCAGCACTTGCTCATTAAACATACTCAACATCATCTGATCCACAATGTCCAATTACCTGTGCCTAATGACATTTCCCCCCATCATTTAAAGTCCCGTTATGTTTAATTTTTTGCTTCACATAGCTTGGGGTTTTCTTCCTCTTCCTTTTTAGGGTCATGCCTTGAGCTCACTAAACTGTATCAGCTAAAAAAGCGTGAATTCCTACAGGATTAGTACTGAGAGGATGGGCTGGAGGGTGAGTTAAGCACCTGGCCAGGTGGCAGAGATTGGTGCTGTGTCCGTACTTCAGGCAGCCACAATGGCAGGATGAATCCAAGATCCTCAAAAGTCGTGGAGAGCACTTCCCATCCCTGCCCATGGTGCTGGCACAGCAGCTCCCTGTGTGGCCAACCTGCAGGACAGGCCAGGGCAGGGTCTGCTCCAGCTTCACCCACCTGCAGCCCTGAGGGCACCGCAGTGACCTCCCAGTCTTCCCACACTGAGTCAGCCTGGGGGTCTATTGCAAATGTCCTCCCCATGTGCCAAGGTTAAAGCTAAACTGTTCTATTAAAGGTGGCTCAGGGCTTCTTAGTAATGCAGGCAAAATTGAATTTTGCTATCTCAGTGGCGAGGCTAAAAATCAGTTACTTAAAAAAGCCATGCTGGTGCTTCTGCAGAAACACTGAAAGGAAGACTGCAGCTGCTGGCCAAGGACTACCCCTAATCACCCTTAGATGTGGGCTGGAGCTGCAGCCAGTCTGGACCTTGAAGAATGCAGTAGAGGGAATTAAGAATTTTGGGGAGGTTTGTATAGGAATAAATAGCCAAACAAAGAGTTATCAATGTGAAAGGCTTGTTCAAGATATATAAAGATGAAGAAAAAGTCAGTGTACATGATTTATGACATAAATGATTGGAATTCCTGATGCCTCTTTCCCACCTGACTTCCTTTTCACCATGAAAGGAATAGGCCAGTGCAATTACCCTTCACTTCTCCAGTGGTCAGCAGTAGACCTTTTTATACAGTAAAATGGTTTTGACTCAGCTTGCAGTGCATATTTCCAATTATGCGGCAAATGCTGTGTAAACAATTATTACCACTGCATAAATAATATTAATAATATTCCACTCCAGCATGTGAGATTCAACATCAGGAACAGATAACAGAATATTTCTGATTTCTTAAAAATAGGTGGAAAAGACAGAAAAATATTCAATAAAATGTCAGAAGTGAAAAATATAAATTTTCACTGTTGCACCACATGACACCTCAGACTTAAACACCCATTTTTATTTGGTGTCTTAACTTTTGCCATACCAGTGACACTTCTGCATAAAAGCAGAGCTCTGGCATTTATGACTTAATCCTTTAGTGGTACAGCCTCCTCCTGGGAAAGCGAGGCTCCTTCAAAGCTACAGCAGCTCTTGCAAACTCCTTCAGCCAGACTTGAACAGCAGAGTCAGGATGCTGTGACAGTTCTGCATGACCTGGTCTCGGGGTGTCAGTATAAAACGAGGGCCACTCCCTTTACATCAGCTGCTAATTTACCCTGGTTCTGTTGGTGCAAGGAATCCCCTGGAAGCTGGTCTTTGTTATTTTGTACTCAGCCCCCAACAAGTGATGATACTGAAAGCTGAAGATGTTTAGGACATCACCCTCTTTCCCACATTCCACTGCTAAGCAAATCTAGCCCGAGGCACCTTCACAGCTAGGATGATACCAGCCTGACTCCTGCCACCCAAACCCAGACTCTGGCTCCTTCAGACCTTTAGGGGTAATTGCAGCTCTGCTCAGGATTTAGTTAAGTATCTCCCCAGCATTAAGGTGAGTTTTATAGTGAAATCTCTAAACCCCGGGCTGAAAATATCTTCATTACTTGGTGAGCTTCTTGATCTTAGATTTTTTTCTAGCTTTTTTAATCAAAGAATTAAACTATAAAGGCAAACCAAAATGTGAGTAGTTAATTAAAATGAGATTTGAAAACTTCTCTTCCACTGAACTCTTAGGTTTATTAGATTTGTGATGGATGGCATACAAATGGCTCTTCACGCAGTCTGCATTTTGGAGGTCTTTGAAATGACAAATGGCTTGGGAGAATTGCTCCTGACTGGGGAGTTTTGTTGATAGAGATAGCAGAGACTGGCACAGATTGCTGCCATTACCCATTTTGAGTTTTTTAGAAAAGCTGGTTTCGGACTGTAAATTTAATGAGGAACAAGGCAATAAATGCCTATCCTGGGACTAACTGAGATATTTGTTATATATGGGTGTCCTGGTTTAGTAAACATGAATACAACAGACAAGTATCCTTCTGCTAAGAGCTAAAGTTCTGTGAAAGTTGAAAAGTTTCTAAAGTGAAAATGCTAAAATATTAGTAGAGCATTCTGTGCTGCTGGGATAGGAGTGGATATTCATTTCTGGCTTTTTGAATAGCTCTTTTTTTTCCTTAAAAATTTTAAAAAATACAATATGAATTTTACCTGGGTTAAGGTTGAGTTTGGAGTATGAGATGAGGAGTCTGATTACTTTGCTTAACTTAATTCAGGTGAAATCTGAGGGGGACTGCTTATTTTTTAAAAATTTGCACTGTTTGTGTCTGAAAAAGGCATGCATTTTCTCCGCACCAACTCATCTTACATGCCTTTGCAAAAAGGATTTGCTTTTTCCCCAATTTCTTTATATTGCTTTAAAAGAAAGGCAGTTTACTCAGACCATACACACGTCTCCCCAGATAGATGCAAATCCATTGCAGCAAAAAGCTGCTGCAGAAAGAGCATAAAGGAGTGACCTTAACTCTCAGCAGAGCATCTGTATGAGGAGCCTTCTTAGAATGTAGGAAGGTCTTTGTGTTCCAGATATGCTCTATTAGTTCTGAGAGTGGTGCTGCCATTGACTGCACCAGGGCTTTGTCCTGGCAGTGGGCTGGAGAATTGGCTTTCACCAAGTTCCAAGAAAAATAAGCTGAGATTATAAATATATGTGAGAGCCTCATGATGTACCATTTTTGTTGCCATGGGGATGTAATTGTAACAGCAGTCTGTCTTTTTTTTTTTCCAGTACATCATTGTTAACAAGAGATTGTATTTAGATATGAACACATTCATCTTTGCAGAGACAAGCAGGGATAAGGCATATGAAATGAGCAGAGTACAGCATAACTAATCACATACATCAGCACATCTTGTGTGAAAAAATATTTTGAAGAGCAAGTTGCATTTTTCAAGTTACCTTATGAATTTATGTGATTAATTGTGGGTTTTACTCAGTTCAGTTTTTGAATATAGCATAGAGCTTAAAGTGCAGTTAAATTTCTTGCAAATATGCAAAATAATAACTGTCTTCTGTTGCTTTATTTACAAATAGTTCTTGATTCCAGTGTATTTTGTAGCAGACTCCTGTTGAGAGGACTGAATCCTGAATTAGTGTTAAATACTGGCTCTAGGTGCTGATTACCATTGCCAGTCTGACACAGATAGGCATCCCAGCTCTGAACACATGCTGGAATCTGGAACTACCAACAGTACCACAAGATAAGAACAAACAGTAGAGCCCCCATAGCCCCACTCATTACATGTGTTAAAACCAGAGGGAATCAAAGGCTTTGAACTTGATTTATTTTCCTAGAGGTTAGTTGCAAAACACTGACATTGAAAGGTCAGGTTGTTACACTTGAATGTACAGCAGACTGAAGTGGAAGGAATTTCTTCAAGGAGAGAAGATAAAGTTATGGGAGAACAAGGAGATGAACCCAAAGCTGTCTCTTCCTCTCCCTGTGTGTGATCAGGGTACACAGCTTCAGCACCTGCCTGCTGCTGGCGTTCATCTATTCTGCTTTTGTGAGTAACAGCAACAAAAATTTCCACACCTGACCGGAGCATATTTTCCATGATTTAGCATCAGCTGAAACCTTTGAGGAACACTAGAGCCACAGACACAGAGGCATCTTACACAACCACAAGGAATAGCTATATGCACTACAAATGGACATAGGTAAAGCCAGCTTCAGCGGGTCAGATAGCAAAATGCTATTATTCATCACAGACAGTCTCTCTAACTATACTACATCCTACCTCTGTCTTCCCAAGTACAAGAAAACTAAGCAAGGAGGAGTTGCTCCAAAATTCCTGTGATATGTAACATTACCCATTATCTTGGGTCTTGGGTTCTCACTTCAATCTAGGATACAGCACAGACATCACTATGGCAATTAAAAAACTTCTGGGGTAGGGCAGAGTATAAAATGCATTGCTTATCCTGCTGAATGTCCCTGTAACACTTGACACAGCAGCATTGCTAAGACACTTCAATAACTTGAGAAGATGAATCATATTGCAGAGGTTCTGGTTATTCCTTACCCTACGTCCTCTGATGGACACATTGAGAGTCCTCTTTTAAGGGC
The DNA here is from genome assembly GCA_013401135.1 of Cettia cetti. Lineage (NCBI taxonomy): Eukaryota > Metazoa > Chordata > Aves > Passeriformes > Sylviidae > Cettia > Cettia cetti. The sequence continues at coordinate 115,047 of VZUI01086079.1, forward strand.
CTTCCTTTCCTGCTTTCCGTGAAAATCCATCCTGCCTCCACTTCGCTGATATGCCTGTAGAGAATCACTTACTAAGGCACTGAGAAACTGTGAGCTTAGCTGAGAGGAATACTTTGATGGAAATCAACCATATCTGTGTTTCTTCACAAATGCAACAAGCATCATGACTGAAATGTCAGAACACCTACACAGTCCTTCAGGCTGCTTTTTCCACAGCACAAAAGAGCAAATTCTCCTCTGTGAAAAGATTATTTCTGTCTGTGGGGACAGAGATGGAGTGAGCACTCCAAAATCCATAAAAATACTCATCTGAATTTCTTGAGCTCTGTCAGTGCTCGTTATTTTTTCTGTCCTCATTCTTGCATTTAGTAGTTTTGGAGATGGTGGGTAAGAGGCCTCATTCCTTCCTTCCTGCCTGCCTTCCTCTCAAACCCTAAACCAGCACACCTGTGTAGTTACTGAGGGTAATTAAGGGGATGCCAAGCACAGAAATGTGCAAAGACTTCTGACTGAATGCAGAAAACAAGCCAATAAAAGTTCAAAGTAGCAGTGCTGTATAATTAAACATGTGCCTGGGTCCCCCAAGTCTGCACATGGTTATTGATCATCTTCCCTTCAGGGGAGTTTTTTATGAGGAGCACACAAGGAAAGAGGAGACACAGGATTATAAACCATGCAAACGTGGCTTCACATCACTACCAGAAGATTTGGGAGAGATGAACTGGATGAACATCATATTCTTATCTTGCTGCTAATGAACAGCAGCATGGCTTCATGCCATGCACTTGGTGCTTCACAGTTAGCTGTTGTTGAAGCCAGGGTTATCAGCCTTTCCTCTATACAAATAAAATTCTAGTTGCAGGCATGAAAATGCAAGCACAAGTGAAGCTTAAATCTGAATAGACATTTACTTCAGGCTGCTTCTGGCAATTTTTGGAAAATAAATCTTTTAATTTTGAATAAATTAAAAACAAATTGGTTAACACAGTAAAGTAAATTATTTAATTAATTAAAATTCTAAGTGAATTTTAAAAGATTTCTTTTTCTAAATAAGTGCTTGTACAAATAGGCTCCCTGCCGCCTACACATGATGACATCTTTCTTTCTTTCTTTCCTTCCTTCTTTCCTTCTCTCTTTTTTTCTTTCTTTCCCATTTTTGTAAGTCACAGATATATTTAGATTGAGAACAGTTGGTTTGTTTAGTAGTCTATTCAGGCTACTGAATATGGTGAAGAGTTCAGGAGAAACTGAAGAATTCACATCCGTATCAGCTAAATTTGAAGTAATTAACATTTGAAGTAATTAACATTTGAATGTATTTATGTTAATATGCTGTTCAGAGATACAGAATTGTTTGTTTCCAATCCATTGACAATACTTTTTTCAACTGCTGTCAGCAATATTAGGTTTGTATATGACTGGAAACTTTTGATAGCGAGAAAAGCAGGCACTGTATCCGCAGGGCTCTGAGAATGCAGCCCTGAGCAGAGACAGGGAGCAGGAACAGAAATACCACCTTGCTTTAGCAGCACTTCTGCCTTCCCTTGCCATCATCCCCAAAATTGCTGCAGCACATTCCTGCCAACTTGCAGACCCACACAGATCACACCACACAAGTGGGGCTGAGGCCGTGATGGTTACTTGGGAGTTGCTTTTCCCCCACATAATTCACCCAACCCACAGCATCCTCCCACAGCACTTCCAAAAGCCTTCCCAGAAAAGAAATGGTTTCAGCAGGGGCAGCCACCTGCATTTGAACTCCCTCCCGTGCATGTTGACACTGCAGTCAGAGGCAAATCAGAGCCAGGAGGAGCCAAGGCAGCTCCCATCTTTCTGTGCCCAGCAGAAGAGGCTTTCCCAAGGAGCAGCAGGTTTATGGAGCGTGTAATTGTCTGTGTGAGCAGAGACCAAGCCGTGCACACAGGGCTCCTCCTCGGCTGGGACTGAGCCTGCAGCTCTCCCAGGAACGTGGCAAGAGGGCTGCAAGTGCTCAGCTCGTACTTGTACTTCAGGGAGCCAGATCCTTGGCCACTGCAGGTCAGTGGTGTTCCACTAGCCAAGGACAAGAACATTTATGAAGAAAAATATGGGTCTTTCAGTCTTTCCATACAAATTACTACAGACAGTAACAAGCTGATCCATATTGGTCAAAACAAAACATGTAACTTGTGTATCAAATAGTGACATCCTGTATTGTCTAGTATTTGAACACAACAGTCATTTTTAAAAAGAGGAACAACTCTGATTATTACAAGGAGTATATTCACTTCAGCTTTGTATAAGACCAAGTATTATCCAGATCTGACTCCCATCTTGCACTGTAATTTTGTTTCATTAGCTCATTACTGAGGATTATTAATAATTACCAGATGATGTGAGTTTGCAGGTTCTGTTGTTCTAGTCAGAGGCCCTGTGTAAAATGTGAAGGTTTTAGGTGGTGTCCCTGTGCTCTACAGCAGTGTCACAGAGGAATCTGTTTCCTAGCACCTTAGCCATGCTTTTCACAGGAAGGTTACAAGCCCTTTTCATCCTAACCGACACAGAAGCAGATGTTTAGTCACTTTTTAAGTTAATGGGATGTCCATACCAGTGCAGTAAAAAAACAAAATATGAGGTACTGAGTTTTTATGATTCAAACTGATTATTTGTATCATGAAGAATAAGAAAAATGAGAAACTGTTTCACTTTACTCAGAAAGAAAACTCACACAAACACAAAAACCCAGCTGATTTGTGTTACAAAGAAGTTCCAAACATCTCTCCTGTACAACCATAAAGGAGAATAGAAGTTCTGATTTTCACATACAAAGAACATCTCTAATGTCCTCAAGTGAACTATTACCAGGAGGGTTTTTTATAGCCTTTAGTCAGTCCTTTTTTCCTTCCTGCAAACTGCCTTTAATTAGTGTACATTCATTGCTTCCCATTCCATCCTACACATCCTCCTGTGTTTAAAATATCTTTCCAAATCTAACACTGTTTGAGGAGACTAGGTAAAATGCTGATGGAAGAGTTAAAAAAATCCAGAAGCACGGGAAAGATGGACAAATATCACCGAAATAAGGCTGTGGTTTCTTTCAGTATATTAATATCTCACCACAGTAGGGCAGGGAGAAGTGTTGTCTGCTTGTTAAAGTAGATCAATTATCAGAATATTTTAGACACTTGCCTGATCTGTTCATCAGATTTCATGGAAAAATGGAATACTCTGTTTTCTGTTATAATCCAGTAACTTTCATGGTATTAAAGTAACTAAAAATATCAGAAGGCACATCCCAGCACCTTTCCAGTTTTCTAAACCCTCAGGAATAAATTATGGTGGAATGGAAATGGCTACAAGATAAAAGTGCAAACAGTTTCTCCCTTTAGCATGGTGGGAAAAAAGTCCAAGCAGCAAACTGAGAAGAAAATAAAGCTTGGAGAGATATTTTCTAATGTACACAAATGAATGCTAGAATTAAAAGAATAATGCAGATTTGATGAGCTTCTGCCCCAGCCATTGTTTGCAAAGAAGCTGCTGAGGTCTGATAAACAGCTTAGGAACTTCATTAGCACCATTTTTCAATGAGCCTCTTGATTTGGTTGTTTTATTCGTTTTTCCATATTTAAATTTCTTTCTTCC
>VZUI01086082.1:0-27593 GCA_013401135.1 Cettia cetti
AAGAAAGAAAGAAAGAAAGAAAGAAAGAAAGAAAGAAAGAAAGAAAGAAAGAAAGAAAGAAAGAAAGAAAGAAAGAGCGAGCACTGGTCTCTTAGAGATACCACCTAGTTTATTATTCATATTCTTACTTCATCCCAATGAGAAAAAAGCAACCTCTCTAGATGGAAAAGTTTGTATTATGCATTCTGTCCTATAAAACATGGGGTTTTATTATTGTTGGGTTCTGGTTTGCTAAGCATAATACAGCATATCAATGAGATGTGCTTGTTAAATATTTAGAACTTCATTTTAAAAGGGCTATTTTTTTTAAAGAATTACTGTAATGAAAAGAGCATGCCAGATTTATACTTTGATATCATGGCTTATTTTTATGTCTTTACATTAAGGTCATTGCCTAAACCATGTGTAGGATAAAGGCCTTTCCTATGTTTGTACCTGCTGTGTTCTGTCAGGTGGCATTTCAGTTCACAGAAATGTTACTTGGCAACATCAACATCCATTATTTGTTCCTGATACTGCAGTGGTTGTGACTGTGGCTGAACTGTCAATAACACCTGCTCAGGGACCATTCTCTAGCTCTGAAGTGAGGTGGCCTGGCCTGGTCCTGTTTACACCAGATATCTCCTGTTCTTCAGGTCTCCTTCAGGCCAGTGTGGTACCTCTGAGGCTCTAACATACAATGATCATCATATTTGTGTGTGCTCTTTCTGTTCACTGTAATATAGACAGCACTGCAGTTTACCAAAATAATGCTTTTGCTGCATGAAAAACAAAATTAAAATAGGGTTATACAATTTGGGTTTTATACACCGCTATATTTGAGGTTAAAAAGCTGTTTACATGGTTTGGGAGAACTTTGGAGGAAGGAGGGTGAGGGTGGAGGGAACCAAATTGTGTCACTCTTGTTGACACAGCCCTTTTGGGAACGGTCTTTAACAACTCCAAACCCCAAATCTGACTCTGATCTTATCGCAGAGCATGCCAGTTGGCACAGGACAAAATCATGCCAGCAGGCAACTGAGTAACATGCAGATTACTGGCTGAGCAGAGTTTTAGTTTCTCCATGACTCTTCCTATATAGCTGGGTAGGTGTGTGTTACGCACTTCCCTGGCTTCCAGTAGTTCAAGAGTGTAGCATTTTGGTGTGTGCATTTACTTGGGTGAGAACACCCTCTGGTCAGTTTTCCAAACGAGGCCATTAATTTTGATCTACTTATTTCTGATTTCCACTGGTAACTGAAAGTCAAAACTTCCATTTTGTCAAGTTTAACCCATGATAATTGGAAAGCCACACCTATTTTCAGCTCTGAATTCTGGGGCTCTACTTGGTCTCATAGACATGCTCAATCTGTGATTAATAGTCTGGGAACTCAGTTATTTTTGTCTGTATAATATTTGCTGGGACATACTTGAATTTCCCTCCCTGGAGTTATTTAAAAGACTTGTGGGTAGTTAGGACACTCAAGGACATGGTTTAGTGGTGGTGGGCTTGGCAGTACTAGTTCACATGGTTGCACTCTACAATCTGAAGAGTCTGTCACAACCTAAATGATTCTATGATTCCATAATCTCTAAACGGGCTTTGTACCTGTCTGCCCTCCTCCATGGTCTCTTCTGGGACCCCACAGCCTCCCAGACAGCTTGGATGAGGGGCTACAGGGCACAGGGGCCCTTGACAGGCACACAAGCTGCAAAGGCTTCCTTCGGAGAGAGAGTGGTCATCATCGAGGCACTGCACCAGCAATGCACACAACCATAACTGCAGTTCTTTGTTAAAGACTAAGTCTTTCCAAAACTTCAAACATTATTCAGGACTGGAATTGAGAGATTAGGAGGAGGATGAGCAGTTACCAACAAGGAGAAAGAAAGTTTTTGTTCTTTTTACCATACTTAAGTGCTAAGGAAAGCCAGCTAAATTAAGTCTGATTTCTTGAGCAGATCTTCATGCACACTGCTGTTAATTTGGATGAAGAAATGCGCCTCATTTGAAGTCCACAGGCTTTTTTATTTTAATTTTTTTTTAATGCTATTAATTTTTCTTTTGAATTCACAGCATGTTTCTGTTTCTTTCAGTGAACAATATTAGCACTTTCCAGTGGTCAAAAATAATATGTCTTAATTTCAGTGTATTTTAACCAAGGACTACACAGACCTGTGGATAAAAAGTCTGGTTTGTATTTCTAAGTACAAAGGTCAAATTTAGTAGGTACTTGTAGATTTATTTTTAAATTTTAATGGGCCAGTTTCTCAGTTCCTGTAAATCAGAAGAACTCCACTGATGTTAAGGGAACTATGTCAGGTTGCATTAGTTTAGGATCTGGCTTCACAACATTTTTTTCTCTTTGTATTCAACTCAGCCTTCAATACTCACGCACTAATAATTTGCCTGTAGTCTGTAACTCAATGCTTTTTTTTCTTAAATTATTAAAAATAAAAATATAACTTGTGAATTTTTGAAAATTAGTAGGTTCTGTGAAAGGAAGGTTCATCTTTTCATTTTCACATTGTCCAAACGGCCTATAGGTATAGCTTTATGTACCTTTAGGAATAGGATGGCCTATACATAAAACTTTCAATGAAGAGTTAGTTAGGCTATGGATCGGTCAGATGCATACATCTTAGTGTATGTGCATAATTATAAAAAGAAGACAGAATTGAATGCAGCAGAGCTATGGGTCTGCCCTGTTAGGTAGCTAATGCCTGATCAGGGCTAAAAGGGATAAGCAGTGGAATGAGTGGACATGGGAAGTCTTCCTAGGAATTTCCAGGAATGTTTCTGGTTAAGACACAGTCAGTTCCGCATATATTCTACAAGTAGCTGGGAGAAATGGTATCCAAATTTTTTTGAATAGGAATCACGAGATTGCATGAAGACACAGAGAGGCAAGACAGCAGTGCCCATGACATTCAGGCAGCACACTCACCGCTCCACCAGGCAGACCTACTGAGTTCCCCTGTGTCTGTCCTCCTGAAAGTCCCTATAGCAGCTCTTTCATTGAATGCTAAATTTTTGATTAAAATTTTTACAGGCTGATTCAAATTTCACCATGTTTTTAAAACCCTTTAGAAATTTAACGAAATAAAACAAACTCTATGCTGCATGAACAAGATGATTCGAAAAACAGCAACAGATTGTGAGGGCAGTTTCTGAGCTACATACTTACCTCATAATCAAGGTAAGTGAGATCATAATCAAACCTTCACATGCAATTAAAATAATGATGATTTTTTACCAGGCCTGTAAAAAACTAGGATTTGTGTTATGTGATACCAGCATATGCATATGAACCACAGAAGACTAAGAAATATAATAGTTAAAAACTTATATGACAGTGTGTGATATTAAAAGGACAGTTTCTTGAGCTTTTCATCATTCCTCTTTGCTTCTGTGGCAGCAAGCTTGCAAATTCAAATTTGAGATCCTATGATTTTATTTATCATGTAAAAATAGACATGCATTTATAAACTACACTCTCATCTACTATTTTGGAGAAGATTTTAATATATCTTTCTATACTTTCATATAAAGTTCAAATACTATTTGACTGGTACTGCAAAGAACAGGGTGACTTTTCACATAGCTTGTATTAGCTTAGCTCACATTTATCCAAGTTTGTGAACAGATTCATTTGTTGTAGTTGGATTAAATTTAGTGCAGATAGCCATGAAAACAAGGTATTTTTTAAGCCAAGATAGCCAAATTTATCCTCATTTACCTCCTGTGGAAAGCCATTAACTTTCATGAGTAGAAAGGGGAGCTGAAATTGGTTTTGCATACTGTGGAAATTGCTTCAGTGCTTTGCAGCTCCTTTCCTTAAGCTTATAATGGTTAAGAGCATATGAGATGACAAATGCAACCAAAATTTTGACTATGAATTTGTTGGCTAGAAAGTTAAAAATCTTCCATTTAACTGAACTCTTTTTAAAGTCAAAAATCTCCCAGAAAATACCATATTTATTTAGCTCAGCTGGTTAGAACATGGTGGCAATAACATGAAGGTTGTTGGTTCAGCCCCTTATGAGTTGGACTGTGGATCCCCTTTCAACTCAGAATACTCTGTGATTTGTGATCTATTTCTCAATAGTTGCAGAATCATTGAAGATAGGAGCTTATGAGTACATGAGAAAGTGAAGTCCATCATGGCCTTATCTCTGCAGCAATTAAACCACAACACAATGAAAAAAACCTGAAGATGAAAGCATCACTGTTCCAGAAGTGGTGAAATCATGGACATTTTCCCCTTCAGGATGAGTACCATCCAAGTTTCCCATATTGCACACAGATGAAAATGTAATAGGTAGTAAGAAAGGAAACACATAGCACAGGTTTTGATTGTCTAGAGCTTAATGATGGTGCTAATAGGGTTGAGTGTTTGTGGATAAGAATCAGAGGGAAGTCCAACAAGGCAGGTATCCTCGTTGGACTCTGTTACAGACAAGCTAACCAGGATGAAGGGGCAGAAGAAATATTCTACAAGTAGCTGGGAGAAGTCTCACAATCACTAGGCCTGGTTCTCACAGGGAAATTCAACTTACCAGATGTCTGCTGGAAATACAACACAGCAGAGTTGAAATAGTCCTGAATGTCCTGGATTGTGTGGAAGAAAAAGTTCCTGACAGAGCTGGTGAGGGAGTCAGATAGGGAACACACTGGCTGGACCTAGGATTTGTGAACACAGAAGGACTGTGATGGTTGGAGGCCATCTGGGGCCCAGCTATGACAACAATGATTATGTTTTCAGTTCTCAAAATAAGGAAAGTGGCCAGCAGAACTGTCACTTGGACTTCCAGATGACAGACTTTGGTCTGTATAAGAGACTCATTGAAGGGCAGTCCTGAAGAAGAAGCCCAGGGAGGCCGGACATTCTTCAAGAAGGAAATCTTTAAGGCTCAGGAGCAGGCTGTCCCCATGGGCCAAAAGAGAAGATGGTGGGGAAGAAGACCAGTCTGACTGGACAGAGAGCTTTGGCTGGAACTGAGGGAAAAAAATCACATTTTATGACCTTCGGAAGAAGGGGCAGGCAACTCAGGAGGACTAGAAGGATGTCATGAGGTTCTGCAGGGAGAAAATTAGAAGGGCCAAAGTCCAGGTACAACCTAAGTTGGAGATTTTAAAATGCGACGAACTTTGTGTTGAAAAAGAAGTTAAAAACATCCAGGGAGGAAGCATTACCAAGAGAAAATATTGTTCCTTGATCCAACAAAAGCATTTCTGGTTGCTGATCTGTGAAGACTTTTAAAAAATGTGGTTTTCTTTCCTCTGTAGAAGAAAATATGTTGAAAGATCAAAACTTCTGACAATTAAATAAAAATGCTCCCTTGCTACTCTATTAGATCCTGAAAAGTCCCCCCAAAAGATCCATTTAACTGAGGATTTCTCAGATTTCAGTACAAATAAATACAAACCAGACATTTTTCTGGATGGTTTGTGAGGAGGTGCCTTTATTAGGAGACACAAGTGGTCCTGCAATCCCGTCTTCACACATGTATAACAGCATAGGCTTCTTATTCCATGACTGAAACCATCCAAGCAAAACTCTCCCTGCTTCGCTTCCAATTCACACAATAAACCCAACATTTAGCCTTGAAATATTGGCAATTTCCCCAAAGATACTGAGATATGGAAAAGTACAGGAACTCCACATGTTCTGTCTCATGTGGGTGGCCACCTGATGGCCACAGACTTTGGTGCAAATGCCACCGTGCAAAGTTTGCAGATACTTCTCTCAGATTTTGCACTGGAAGGTTTGTTTTGGTCTTTAGTGTATTACATTGAAAAACTGACTTTTTTTTTTTTTTTTTTTCTCAGAAATGCTGCATGTTCCATTCCATCGTGGTATTTGTAGTATGTCATGAACTTTAACAAGACAGACGGAACACAGTCAGCCAGATTTCACAACTGCTTCTTGGGTTTATGTTTGTTTATTTTAATCTCCATTGTGTCTGAAATCTGACCTCAACAAAACAAAGCACTTTGATCAGGCCAAGTCTTAAAAAAAAACCCAAAACAACAAAACAAAAACCTGGCACAGAAATATTCTTATGTTTTTTGGTGATTAATATGTATACAGTGTTAGTTTAGTGCCATCAAGTGACCAAAAATATGAAACAGCATTCCTATTTTTTTTCCAGGGTTTGTTTGGTTGGGTTTTTTTGTTCTTTTTTTAATCTAAAGAAAGCTGATATGTCATCCTTTTGATATAAGCACAGGCAATTAGTTTTACAAGCAGTTTATCATCTACATCCAGGGCATTTCAAGAATGAAATTTTCAAGTAAGAATTCCAAAGTTAGTTTCAAAATTTGCTTCACACATTGATACATCAAGGTCTCCTCTGTTTTCACAGTTTATGAGGTTTGAAGTTTTTTGCTCACCTCTGGCTGAAATCTTTGCTGCATAGAACTCAATAGGAGGTCTGTCCAAGGTGAAAACTCATAATAGTTTTTATTGTGTGGTGGTATAGGATGGATAGAGTGTTTTTTAATAAAGGACATAATAAACTGTACATATCAATCTTTATTTTGTTTTTTGAAATGCAGTAGCTATCTCTGTCAGAAACAAGACTCTTAAATGGACTGAAATGGATGCACCAATAAAAATGTTTAGGTTTTATTATATCCACTTATTGTATGATCAAACTTTGCATGAACAAACACAGGTAATGTAAATTTCTAAGAAAATATTTCTGGAAATTCTTTTTCCAGATTTTTGTCTGTCTTATAAATGGAAATAAATTTCAAACACTTATTAATGTAGTAGATGAGTACATATTAAGTTTCTGGTATATTAGGATGGAAATAATCTCAGAAGCATCAATCTGAGGTGGAGTGAGTCTGTTTTCTCCTGGCTCTGTCACACCGATTTTCCACCAGAAGACAGAGATGTGTATCAGCCACCAAGTAAACTTAAGGCCTAGAGCTGACAGGAAAGCAATGCAAACACTTTACTAAACACACTAGAGAGTGAAGAGAGAAGTTGGCAGAGCTTCTACAGACAGGACAGTAAATAGAAGTGTTTTAAAGGCCCAGCTCATGCCTTGGTGTGCAATAAACAAGCTTCAAGGTTACTGGTCTGTCAGGGCTTGCTGTGGTTGAGAGCAGAGCAAAATATCACTACAAATCATATTTGTTACCTGGTAGTCCCAATAGCAGAAATAACACCCCAGGTGATTTTGTAAAAGTATTTTCTTGATAGCTTGTTGCATCTTCTCCTTTACAAATTAATTCCTGTATCATCTGTAGACAGTTGGCACTTGTGGTTACAGCTCCTGGTGAAATATAAGAAGAACAAACCTTTGTGGTGTTGCTATTTCAGAAGACCCTGTGGTTTACAGTTAGAAAAACCTTGCAAGAAATGAAAGCTCTGCACATACCCGCTAGTTTTTAAAGTGTTGGGGGGCAGTGCCCTAAGCGCAGGAGAGCTGTGTAACCAGTATTCATATATTTAGACACTGCAGCCTATTTAAATATGTGATTACTTCCTGTCAATTCATTGTACTTCCCCATGGTTTGTTTCTGACTTTATTATTTACATTTATAAATTAAAAGCTATTTCCTTCTTAACAAACTTTCTAAATATATCTAGAAAAAGGTGGGAGAAAAAATTGTTTAATATCTGAAGACACATGACAGTGACAGGAGCACAGAGAACAGAACAGACCAGAGATACATCTGTTGAAAAGATACACGCATTTTCTGGCAAAAACTGAGAAACATTTTTTAAAATAAAAATTCCTTTAAACATCACTCCTAAATGACATGCTTTCAAATTGTTGAAAGGTTTTGGTACTGTGATTGAGAAGCACTGGTCAGAGTAGAGGAAAACTTGAATGTCAATCAAATTCTGTCAGTAATTGACTAGTAGTATCTTACCCTGTCCATCACAACATTTCCTTTTACTAACGGCATTTGTTTATGCTCTCATCACTTAATTTAGACTTCTGGAGTCTTGTTGGTTTCCTTGACTTTCTTATCATCCAGGTGCCATCATCAGTGACTAATGGAGTTTTACTGCTGTAATTGATTTAATGTCATTGGCCACAATATCCTGTCACATATTGTACAAATGCAACCAAGAGATGCTCCTTCTCTCAAAGAAATAACTTTCTTCTTACATAAAGAGGTAACAAATCCTTACAGTCAGATGAAGAAAAATAACCAGAGTCAAAACCATCCAACATACATGTACAACTGGCTAAAAGAATGCAGCCATATGTAGGACATAGAAATGCTGATCCATACGGTGATGCAAAACCATTCTCTTGTATTTTTTCTTCTGTTTCCGTCTCCCCAAACCCCCACAGCCCATTGCTTAAGTTGTCATCCAGAGTACTGTACCCTTTAATGCCTGACCATTATAGATGCTGAGCATACATGCTTCCTTTGAAGCATGGATTTCAGGTTCAAAATCTCAGAGGAAGAGTAGGTGCCTTTTGCTTTAGACTTCTAAAAATTTGAGGAACTTGAAGTATGTCTTTGCAGCATGTGAAGTCTTTAATCTTTACCATCCAAGAGCAACAAGCCAAATGCTCCTTCATAGTCTAAACCACCTTTTCAATATCTTTTTAAAATAAGCAATCAGCTAACTTAAAGCTGAACTTCTTACATTAATGATCTTTCGCTTTAGGAATTTCAAAAAAATATAAGTATCAGAAGGTATACAGCATGAGGAGCTGTTCAATTTATTTTCTGCATATTGCTGAGTGATGTAGTCCTAAGTAGTTTCTCACACCCTCTTCTGTTCCAATTCTTTGAACAGAAGGCTATTGAAGTCAAGCTATTATAATTGAGGCAGCAATATCAAATACTGAATTTTTCTCTTTCATATCATACCAAGTGGGAATTCTAAATGTGATTATGTAAAAATTACCATATGCTTATGAGTACTGAGCAGAAGCTCTAGCTTGGTTTTGGAAATTTTTCAGAACACACAAAACCCCAGAATTTCACCTCTGCTCCTCTTAAAATGCAAAAGACTGCTTTTCCTCTCTCCTCTTTGAACCAGTCAGCTGATAGCAGATATGTTTCCACCACAATTAAAAGCACAACTTACAAAACAGCTATATGAGCAGTGTGCTTCATGTCCAGGGAACCTTCCCTCCACAATGCTGCCCAGTGTCCAGCCTGTCCTGCCATGTCTGATTACTGTGAGATCAGCATGGTCACAGAGATTTTGAAATGCTGAAAATGTGCTAAAGCTACTCCTGAATGTGTGTGATTATGGCAATGGGAAAGTTTAATCTTTAGGGCAAAAGTGGGGTTGCTCTTAACAAATAATGCAGACATTGCTCATTCTAATCAACTCTACCTTAAAATTGAATGTGTAATTTAGACTGTCATGTGGACTCGAGAGAATGAGCAGAGATCCTATAGGAAGCAATCCATTCCCCTTAGGTGTGATGTCCATGGTAAGAACACTGACTCACCCATCTCTCTCCATGACACAAAGTAGAAGCGTAGAAGACTACCTTAGACTAAAGACTTAATTTGCATATTTGTATAAATTTAGATGAGAAGAATCCATCCTTAGTGCTTCAAGTGCAATTATTTCCTGAAGAAATTCTGTTCTAAACAACTGCTCTGAATAGAAGTGCTGTTTATACTCATTTGTCACTTCTCCAGCTGCTATAAATATATATATAACTCTATTGACTAGTGACAGAGGAGAAAGTATTTTTCACTTTAGAAAAAAGTCCAGTTTTACATTCAGAAGTACAGTCATAGGACTTCTGTATTATACACCATACAAAGCATGTCAAGTTTTCTAGATGAGAAAGAAGAAGGAAAGGCCTTTATATATTTGTTGTATGTTCTTCAATATATGAAAAGCAGTCTAATTTGTTTATGCAGGCCTTAGCTGTGCTGATCTTGTATCTCCCCAGTTGATCACAAGTCTTAGCTGTTAGATAGGACTTATGATAACATAGGTTTGCTCTTTATCTTTTCTGGTTTAGGGAAAATTACATCAAGTCAACCAAAACACAAGAATATATGTCAAAGCAATACTACATTTGTACGCATGTCTGAAAATGAATCTAAATTATGCATTTGTTTTACTGATTTAGAATGGAAACAGGAATATTACTCTGTCACATCTATTCTTTGCAGCAAGAATGCTGTTGGACACAGAGCTGAAGTAGCTACTAGATATATGGCCTAACATACCTGGGACTATTATCTATGCAAAAAGTATAGACATTTAAAATATTCTTCACTGAAACATTTTAGGAGTTTTAAAGGCCAACTACATAACCAAATTAAACAGTTTAGTTTTGTATCTCAGTTCTCCTACTTTATTTTCCCTCCCCTACATCCAAGAAAAACACCCTCTTCCAGAACACTGTACTCATAGACCAAGAAAAAGGGAGACTTGTGATTTTACCATTTACAGAGTGGGATTCAAACATCCCTTTGAGTTTTATCCACATGTACTCTTAGACATCTAGTCACATGCACTTGCTCATGAGCAAAGGAATAAAACAATGCATTCATCAGCTAACTAGTTCTTCCAACAACTTAACTGTACCCATTCAAATAAAGGGGAAAACCCAATGACATTACAAGTTACTTTTCAAATTCACATTTAAGTGATATGGTGGTGGATAAAATAGAAACTGGTATTTAGTCTATAGGATTTATTATATACTGCTTTTACATAGAATATCTGTCCTTAAGAGATGCTCCCTCCTTCCCTCAGACTTTTCAGGTTTTCTCTCACCACCACTACCCATGTTTATTTTCATTACTATGATATAAAATACAGTTCCATTGTCCTGTGGACTATATGTAACAAGCTTACTAAAAGGCCTTTCCTTAAAACACCAGCAATACTGAAAAATTACTCAAGGGCTCATCCATTTTTCAAATGAACATTTGTGGCACCACATTTAGCAGCTCTACAGCAGAGCCGAGTGACTCATGAATCTAATGACATGAAGTACGTATGGGTGTTGGAGGGGAGCCAAGTCATCAGCTCCATAAAGTGGCTGGAACACTGAAGGAGTGTGGGAGTATCTTACTTGATGAACACATTCAGCTGTTTCTTCCATATAGTTCACACAAGTTCCAAATCTGTTTTAATAGAGTAAATATATTCTTTTCTGTTACAAATTTGTCACTGATCTTTAAAATTTACATGCCTTTAAGGAGACTAAATTAGTACTATTTTATTTGGCAGCAATGCAGATGTATAGAAGTGTACCTGAGTATTTCTGGATTACCATGCACTCTGCCATATTTTATGAGTCTTCCTCAGGATGCTCCCAAGATGAAGTACAGGGATCTGCAGACAAAGTCTGGTACATGCAGTGTGTATGTGGATTTTCAGTGCCTGAAATTCTGCAGCCCTCAAATTCTGCAGAGATTAACCCATGAAAAAGAGCTGTTAGTAATGTCAGCAATGGAGTACAGAGACCTAAAGGAGATGTAATCCTTCAGGGAGTACTAAAACCAAACCAATTCATAATCAAGTACTGTATTTCAGAATGGGTGTGGTTCAGAAGGATTTCACTGGAAACATTTATTTTACATAAAATCTTCAATTTAAATTGGCACGTAAAACAAGTTTCTGTCCTCCTTGCCTTCACAAGACTTATAGAACATCTTTAAATGCTAACACTTTAAATCTGCCTCTAGGATTATTCTTTTCTCCATGGAAAATGGTGAATTATACATTTGTTTATTGACAAAAATTGGCTTAATTAAAATTGATTTTAAATCAAACACACACTGTGTACACATATAAATTGACTTACAACTAGCTCAAAAAATCTTAGCAGACTTTGGAGCACAAAAGATGATTACAAACTAGTTTAAATGCGTTCAGAACAGAGCTGGCAATTCTATCATGAGGGTAAACTTTACATGGTTGTTTTTAATCTAGTGGAGTTTCTGCATGTACCTCCAGGTTGTCACTCAGATCGGGGCAACAGATAAGCCATGACACATCTAATTGTTGTTGATTTTGTTATCGTTACTGTGGCAGAAAGCAAGATGTACCAGTTAAGGATTTATTTATTATTCTAAGCTCTGAGTACACACACAGAGAAAAGACTGTGTGTGTGTCTCAGAAAACTCGGGCCAGTGTTTCCCTTGCAGAAGTTAGTCTGTCTTAAACCTCTCCTGAAAGCAAAAGTATTCATTCACATCTTTCAAAAAATGCTTTCTTTACAAAAATGCAAACTGAATAGTTTAAATGACATTGTAATGAGATGTAAAAATGCTGGGTTTTTTCCCCATGAAAAAAAATGTGTTTCTGTTTTCTGACTAGTTCTACTAACAATAAGCTAAAATACTCTTTACTAGTTTTGCCTTTGGGTAATGTGTCCTAGGTTCGCTATCGACATCTCTTTAATTATCTCAATAATTATATTATAGGATGAATCCTTGAACTACACTCAGGAGTCTTTAATACTCCCAACAGGAACTGCACTACTGACTTCCAGTTGAGGTTAAGCCTACTCTGAACATGTTTAAAAATGCTCAATAGAATAGAATGGATTGACATGAAACACTTGAGCATTGTATTTAATTAAGCTTTTTAGATACCTGAAAGACAAAGCTTTTGTGGTTAAATAACATGCTGAATATCTGCCAGAATCAAAAAATGAAAAAAAAAAATTAAAAGCACCTTGGAATATCTGAAGTTAAATGCCAGGGATGCAGTGAGCCTATGGAAAAAAAAACCAAAAAAACCAGGTTTAGTAGCACTCCAGAAATATGGTAGCATATCATGAGTGATAGCTGTATATAAGAATGCTAGGAAAAATGGCAAATCAAGGGATGATTATTCAATGTGTATTGAATTCAGGAAGAGACAAAAGACACTGTTCCTGGTGAAAATTAAAAGAAGGAAGCAAAATTACATTATGATTCAGGTCTATTTTTCATAACAGACTACAGCGGTATTCAAAAAGAGGAAGTTGGTGTTCTGATGTATTCTG
This sequence comes from Cettia cetti, assembly GCA_013401135.1. Taxonomy (NCBI): domain Eukaryota; kingdom Metazoa; phylum Chordata; class Aves; order Passeriformes; family Sylviidae; genus Cettia; species Cettia cetti. The sequence continues at coordinate 12,940 of VZUI01086082.1, forward strand.
AGCAACTAATGAAGGTATTCAAGAAGCTTGCCCATGAGATAACAATGGATTTCAATCACTTGAATACCAGTTTGAAGAACAATATGGCAGTTCTTGTAATATTTTATGGATGAACTTTGGCTTCACAGTACAGAGGAAGTTACAAGAGGCATTACCAACTGGAACTGCATGACAAGTAGAGAGGAGCTCACTTTGATTTTAAAGGCAGAAAGTAAACTGAGTGAAAGTGATCATGACACATTTGACCAAAATAGACTTCCCTACTCTGCAAAAAAGAGGAAGAAAAAGAGTGTCAGCACTGCCAACTATGGATTGCAGTGTTATGTAGAAATAGTTAAGCTAGCTTTAATTAAGCTAGTCTAAGTACTAAAAGCAGGCTCATCATAACAGCATGCCATTCTATATGAGTTAATTAACCTCCTTTCTGTACAGTCTAGGCCTGAGCTCAGTCATTTAAAGCTAACCTAGATTTTCTACAGAGAACAATAGACTCATTTTTAATTAAACATACAATAGCAAGCTATCTTGATGTGAACAAAAGGAAGGAAAGGAAGCTTAAGTAGACTGTGTTAACATCACATTAAAAGCTCTTCAAGGACTTGAAGAGAGAAGTCACAATAAGGGGACATAACTGAAGGGTAACATAAAAGAATATGAATAAAAGAATAAAATTACAAAGCCTACAGTACAAAATGAGTGACAGGTAAAAAGGAGTATAAAATGCAACATGAAAATGTTCTGGAAATTCATTAGAAGTGCCCAGATACTTAGTTAAATTTATCTTTCCATAGAGTTTAAAGAAGGAATGAGTTAAAAACTATGAAAATTTTATATACTTGAGTTAATAGGGCCTAAAGAAATTTACTTAATAATATAGCAAAAACAGTCTCTGAATTGGTAGAAGACTATATATGTTTAAATAGACAAGAAAAGGATAAAATGCATCTACCTAAGGAAAGCTGGTCGAAAGCAATCCAGATTTATTTTGATATCAAGGAATAATCTAGAATAAAATTTCAAGATTAAGAAGTTAACATACAGTTGTCAGGAACAAATGTTTTCACACTACTCTAATGGCCTTATTTACAATCAATTTCACTGATTCAGAAGAAAAAGACAAACAGTAAGTATCATAGGTCTTGAGTTTAGAATCACTTAGACACTGTCTCATGACAGTTTCATTAAAACAAAAAGCAAAAGAAACATAATTTTCATAAAAGCACCAAGCAATTGGCATGCTGCTTACAAAAATCAATATTAGAGAGAAGCTGCAATGAGAACCCATAAGGATCTGTTGTCATTTCAGTTCTATTCAGTATTTTCATTAGTGATTTTTAAGATGCAACAGAATATAGATATAGTTAAAAAACCTGTTTCTCACCAATGTGAGAGCTAGAAGACAGTATCAAATTTCAAAACTATTTTCTTAACTAGGATAAATGTCTAAAGTTAGCAAGATGAAATCATCACAGCTAAGGAAAAATATTATACCTGAGAAGAACATGCATATATAGGAAAAAAAGTGGAGAGCTAGACGGCTAGATGTTAGAATCAGTTCTGAGCAGAAATTTCTGTCAAAATAAGACAAGCAAGTTCTTGCTGGAATATATTTATGAATGTTCCTCTCATGTGTAACACATGGGGCATGATTACTGCACTCTAGCTGGTGTTGATGCCTGATATCCTAAGATAAAGGCAAAAGTCATACTGGAAAGAAGACAGAGTAAAGCTGGAAGAATAAATCATTTATGAGTGTAGTCTATAAGAAAATTGAAAAAATGTTAAGTCTATGAGAGGGTGATACACATATCCTCACGTATAAACAATCAGATGAATGAGTATATATTTTAGCACAAATATTTATTAAAACATATGTGAGGCACATAAATACTGCTCACCATCCAGTACTGCATCCAATTCTGGGTCCTCAGCACAGGCAGGATATCAAGCTGCTGAAGCAAGTCCAGAGGAGGCCACCAAGATTATTAGAGAAATGGAGCACCTGTGCTCTGAGGAAAGGCTGAGAATTGGGATTCTTCAGCCTGGAAAAGAGAAGGCTTCAGCATGACCTAATTGTGTTCTTTCAGTACCTGAATGGAGCCTCTACATGAAAGATAGAGACATTTACAAGAGCATGTAGTGACAAGGACAAGGGTAATGGCACCAAACTAAAAGACAGAAAGTTTAGATTAGATGTTAGGAAGAAATTCTTTACTGTGAGGGTGGTGAGGCATGTCAGGTTGCCCAGAGAAGTGGTGGATACCCCATCCCTGGGCCTGACTGGATGGGGCTCTGAGCCATCTGGTCTAGTGGAAGGTGTCCATGCCCACAGCGGGGTGCATTGAAACTAGATGATTTTTAAGGTCCCTTTCAACCCAAGCCTTCAATGACTCTGTGATTCCATGATTTCCACAGGAAGTAGAACAAGGAATGCCGCAAAGAAAAATCAGGTTGCCTATTGGACAATAAATATCCACAGATGCTGTTAGAAGCTTGTACAAGCTACATGCAAATGTAGATTTTCTTCAAACGGATGCTTTTACAAATTGATTAGAGGAATAGCTCATGCAGATGATAGAAGTGGTTTTCAAACTGTGATGTTGCCTCCTTAGATTCTGTGAAGTACTCCTAAAGAGGACCCTGAAAGACAATTAGCCAAAGTAAATCTGCCTTCCGTAAATACAACAGTTCTCATAGTTATGACCACAAACTGAAAATATTTGAGTAACACTGATCAACATATACCTGAATCCACCTCAGTGCAGAGAGCACATCAATCTCTTGAGATCTGGAAGCCTGTAATTCTTTTAATTCCTATGTGAAAAATTATACCCTCTCCATTAATCTATTTTTTGACTCATAAATATGCAAAAAGCAGCATTTTTTTTTCTACTGCACAAGAGATCGTGTCTGTAAACACAAAATAAATGGTTCAGATACAGTGGCAGTTCTATGAATTAAAGGGTTTTTATACGAACTGAGAGATTTTACTTAACTCCTCTTTCCATAGAGGTCTTTCTAGGCAATGACAGGTCTTGAACAAACGGCATGAAGCTGAGTCAGGGGAGGTTTAGGTTGAATATGAGGAAAAGATTTTTCAGCCGGGGGGGTGGTTGGGCACTGGAACAGGCTCCCCAAGGAAGTGGTCACAGCCGCACGCCCGACTGAGTTCAAGAAGCGTTCAGACAATGCTCTCAGGCTCATGGTGTGACTCTTGAGGATGCCCTGTGCAGGAAAGGCAGGTGGATAATCCTGATGGATCCCTTCCAAATCCGCATATTCTGTGATTCCAGGCTTTGAACACACCTCCTGCCCGTACAGCTTCTGTCACACGCATTACGGGCACAATGATCTCACCGGAGTGGCACTACATTTAAAACTTTTATTTTAATCCACGTAACGAAGCTGTTTCGCAATGTAATACAGCGTGAGCTTCCCTCCGTGTGCGCCGCGGAGGCCCCGAAGGGCCGCAGAGACACCGCAGCCCGGGCGAGGGCGCAGAACCCTCCCTGCCGATTGACTCCATTTCTCCGGCCTTCTCCCTGGGCCACCTTCCTCCGCCTCCCCGGCGGTACAAACGGGGCGGGCCGGGCTCGCCAGCCCGGCTGCGGCCGCGGCCGGCCCGCTCTCCCCGCCTCCCTGAGGCGCGGCCTGGCCCGGTCCGGCCTGCTGTGGCGGCGGCAGCTCGGCCCCATGGCGTTCATCCGCAGGCGGCGGCTGGAGCGGGAGCTGTACTCCAAGGAGAGGTGAGCGGCGCTGCCCCGCCGGCCCCGGCCGACCCCGCTCGGCCCCGGCCCCTCCGAGGGCCCGGCGGAGCTGCGGGGCCTCCGGAGAGGCCGCGGCGCAGCGCCGGGAGAGGAGCCCGGGCTCTGTGCTGCCCTCGCTGTTGTTACTGATGAGATCAGGTGGCTGATGGTTCCCCTGAGTTAAGGCTGAAAAGGGTGGGGAAAGGACCTGGGAAAACAGGAATGCTGCTTGCCTTGCGTAAACTGCATGAAAAATAGCGTATTGTAGATTTTTGTATATTAGTTTGTTTCAGTTGTGCTTGTGGCATGGAGCTGTGCTTCAGTGTAGTTTGTTGTAATGTTTTTCTTTTTTTTTTTTTTCCCTGAACACTATAGTCAGTGTACTGTCAGCCTTTAAATTACAGATTCTGTGTTGTCTCTTTAAAGTGTTAAATTCAATTAGCCCTTTTCTGCTTGCTGACTGTAATCTTTGTTTTGTTTCTGAACGTACAACAAAGGCTTATCACACATGCTTGAGTGTATCCTGAATTTACTCTCTTTAGGTAGTGTCCCACTTTCTTTTGCCTGACTTAGCTGTATCTGTCTTGTCAAAAAGTTTCAAAATCTTTTGCAAGCTTAATATTTCCACCTAGGAAATCTCTGTGAGAGCAGTAGGTCGGCATGGGTCACACAGCAGAAGGACACCACTTTCTTTGGGAGGATCAGGGGTCCCCAGTTGTCTCCTGCTGTTGCAGCCAAGGAAACAACAGGCTGGTCCAGTGCAAATTCCTGGTGCAGGTCTCTGCTGGTTACACAGCACTGCTTATTGTTGATGAGAAAACCACATGATGAAGAGCTGGACTCACTCTGTCCATATAAATTCTGATTCATAGCTGTACAGCCCATGAAGCTACCACATCCTCTGAAGTGGAATTTTTTTTTTTTTTAAAGTACAGATGTGTTCTGAATCACGTTTTGTCTTCTTGTACATCTTGTTGCTTTGAGGGGCTGCTGTGGTTTCAGTTGTGTGTAAAGGGCTGCAGGGAGAAAAGACAAACTTCTGGCGTAGAAGGAAAAGAGAAATATTTTTAATTGTAAAGTAAAACATCTTAATTGTAGGAAAAGCAAGTAAAATGACTGTATTAGATGTAATTTGGATTTAATAGAAATAGTCTTTTTTTTTTTTTTTTTTTTTTTTTTTGGAAGCTGAGAAAAGAAGGCCAAAAATCAGCCTTGTCCCAAAGAACCCATGTGGGATCTAAATGTCTTCTAAAAAGTGGTGAGAACAAACTCAGCGTATCAGTGTCAGCATTACTGATCTACAGTTATTGATGAGAACTTTTTTCTTTGCTCATACTTGAAAGCATATCAGGGTCTTATTATTTGAGCTTGTAATTTGAGCACTTCAGGAGAGATCAGTCTCGTTCTCACTCGCACTGGCTGCTTTTCCTGTATCTGCAAACCTATTTCTTTGTTTCTTCCCCTTGCCTAACAATTGATATTAGTATAAAATCCAAGTAAATTTATATGTTTTGTACCCTATATCAGGTCCCTCCCTCTCCCACTTTTCCTGTGCTTTTCTCAATTAGGAAATTTTAAAAGCATTTAAGTGATTTAAAATATTTTGAGCTTAGAAATATCAGATCAGAAACACTGTATTTTTGTTGCCTGTTGTCCTTAGAATTCTACCTTAAAACAGCAAGAAACCAGTTTGCTATGACTTAATTGAAGGGACAAGTTCAAAGAATTTTTTTACCTAGGTGCTGGGTAGCTGTTAGAGACATCAACTTCTGCTTGAAAGCTTTGCATGATCTTTGTATCCTTGGTGTAGATATTTCCTAGTGAAATGGCCAAGGCGTTTTAAAATTTTGTGGCAACTGCATTTGGTGTGTGTTTTGGGGTGTGTTGTTATTTTTTTCGGTTTTTGTTACTTGTGCATTGCTTTCTACTAAACTTTAAGCTATAAAAGTTCCAGTTAAGAGTACTGTGAAACTTGGTAAGTAAGAAGTTAATCTTCTTATGCAGTTGCTTTGGTGGGAAGGAAGATCAGATTAGTTTTAAGTGATCTGAAAAAAATATTTCTTCTTAACTAATTAGTCCACTTTAATATCTAGTTACATAAACCTTTTTTCTGACTATATACCATTTTCTAATAGAGAAAAAAAAAACTTTGAAATGTCCTGTATGCAGGACAGTTTATTTAATCCCTAAAATATTCATCCTTCATGAACAGCAATTCTTTTTTACAAACCATTTTAGTTACAAAACATTAAATTAGATGATGTGATGTTTGGCTCAGGTCATTGCTTTCTTTATTAATTGATTTCTCACTTCTGCTGGCAGTGTGCCCAAATGCAGGTGAGTGTAAACACTTGATACAGGCACTCTGTGTACAGTGCTGCTGGTTTGTCTTGCACCCTGCTTGGCTTCCTGTGTGAGGGTTCATCTCTTCTGCTGGAAACATCACTCACGTGAAGCAACCTTCTGGCAGCATGTAGGTGCTGTAGATGGATCCTTGGTGTCATGGTTGCTTGGGCATTGGATTTATATATATATATATATATATATATATATTTTTTTTAATCAGTAGCCTGATCTTCCTTTCTTGAGACAAAATATGAGTAATGAAGGCTTTTATCCAAACATCAGCAGATGAGTCCTGCAGCTGGCCTATAGATAATTGGGAGGAGGTTTAGTTTTAGAGTTGGTTTTGCATAGCTGTGTGCTGCTGCTAGGTTGGGCTGCCTTGCTTTTTCATCCCTGACAATTTCCTTCTGTTATCAGGATTGTACTTCCAGTTTCATGTCAAGTGACTGTGCAAGGTGTGTTGGATCAGCCACTTGAAACCTTGCATCCAAGTAGATTTCCAGCATGTGCTTTTCTGTTGAAAGGATGAAAATAGTAAGACTTCAGTCAGATTATGAATTTAAAGCAGGATCAATGGTTATCTTTCCTGGGTGGTATAAACAGGACTTTGCCAAAGCACTGGTCCCTGGGTGGTTATTCCTGTGTCCAGTTTGAGTAAGTCCAGTGCTTCAGTTGGTTGGTGAAATTCGTATGTAAAATAAACTGTGGAGTTGTTTTGTTTTCCTTTTTCCCTCCCCAGATATTGTTGGATGTCTGAGTGGTTTTCTAACTGAAGTATAGAGGGACATGCACATCAAGCAAAGTAATTGGAAAGTTCTAAAATAGACTGAACCTGATGCAACACACTTTTGTTTGGAGGATATTTTGTAGCATCTTGGCAGGATTTGTAAACTCCAGGTTGTAGTTTGTAAGGGGTGATTGGCTTCTTGGCTTCATACTCAGAACAATGCTAGGAATGTTGGATGCCTTTGGGTTCCCAAACCTTGTGTACTGGGAATGACCTCATGGAGCTGAATTTCTGCAAGTGTTTTCTTGGTACTTAGTGCCTGCCCAGTTTTCTTATGTGTCTTGGGTGTGTTCTTGACTCATATTCCTCAGACCTTTTCTGAGTGGCAATTATATGGTAGCTCTTTGAAAAAGGAAGTGAGTTCTGTTTTTCTTGGAAAGATGGTTACTTTTTTCTACCTGGAGCTGCTTCTTAAAGGAATACTGATTCCCTTCACAAGAAAATACCTTCAGCTGACTGGCATATTAATTTTTCAGTTATTCTCAATATAAACTTTCTGGGACTATACAAAGACAGGAATTTGAAATAGATCTTCAAGCAAAATTATGTTGCCATGCTTTAATTTACCTCTCCCCTTAAGTGTAGGTGCTTACATGTGAGGCTCAAACAGCTCCTCATAGGCTGTTAAAAGATTAGCTCTTTACTCCACCAGGTTCTGTATACTTTTAACACTGTGTGGGGATTGAAGATGTTCCAAGAAGCTCTTAAAGCCTTCATTAACATTGTCTGGGGGCATGTAGAGATGTGTGTGCCTACACTGTACAGATCATCCATTGCTGCAGCTGCTACCTGCCCCCACCCCCAACATATACCCTCAGACAGACAGGCACAACTATGGCTGAAAATCTTTCCATTTTGGATCTGGGAAACTCCTTGTGATATTTAAGTTGTTGGTGGTGGTTTTTCCAGCTGCATGAGTTGTTATAATAAAAGATATTCCCTTATCTACCATGTTCTTCTTTCTTCTCTCTCCAAGCTGCTGCTGTTGATTTTTGAATGCAGAACTTGCATTAAATCTGAGATGTAACAGTGTAAGTGCCTTTCCACCCACTCTAAAGCTCAGGGCTTTACCATAGTGGCAGTGGTGGCTACTGATTTAGTTAACCCTGCAAAGTGGAACTGCCTCTTTCCCAGCATCTCTTGACAGCAGAGCTGCTGTGTGGATTTGCTGCATTCCAGAGGGTGAAGTCTTGTTCCTGGCTATCTTGCTCCTGTTCCTGACCCCTTCACATGGTGCTGTTCTGGTATTCCATTTATGCTTCCATGTGCAAAACTACCCTGGAAAGCTCCACAGCTCTGAGTAGAAGCTTGCACTATGGCATGTCTGCTAGTGTGATAACTTTTAAAATTAGCTCGTCTCCACAACTGGAAGTAGTTTTTGAGGCTTTATAAGTGTGTGGGATCAGGAAAGGTACTGAAGCTGCTTCTTTTTTTTTCCTTCAAGTTCCATCATTCAAATATTACACATAATTAAAAAAATACAGTTATATAGGAAGGTCTCTGGAGGTTTGTTTGGTGTTTATCATTGAGGATAAATACTGGACTATTAAGAGGCTATAGTATAAAGCACTGAACATCTTGCAGACTCTCAACCCTTATAGCTACTCCCATGGGGTTTGAACTTTTTTGAAAATCTTGTCTAATTTGTCTCTTTATCATTTTCAGAATGATATATTGGGTTTTTGGGTTTTTTTGGATAGCCTAGTATGTCAAGTTCATTGTACGAGAAAAAAATGGTCGATGGTCCCTGAAGACATGCCTGTTGCTTACTAACTTCATCAGTATGTTGCAAACCATTAAATAGCATTGTGACCACAACATTTGTGGGCATGGATGTGTCTTTATTAGGATGCAAGCATGAAAATAGCCTGTAATAAGCTTTAAGGTGTGAGTCTTATTGCTGGATTTCAAAAAATTTTGTGTCAACAGGTCTTTCCAAGCTATAGCATTACCCTTCTCTAAGTAGATTTTTTAATAAACAGTCATTAATGGTTTATGCTTGGGAAGTTTCAGGTAACAATTGGGCTATTAATTTTGAAAATAGATCAAAGTTAACCACTTGCTGATATAAGAAAAATGTCTCAAACTTGATCCTTTTCTGTTTGCCTGAAAAATAACTTTGTGATATTTGTTTATTACTGTATTACAGGAATACAAAGTTTTAGACCACCAGTCAAAGGTGTTTAATAGAAACCGAAGGGATCTCCTGCAAATTTGTAAGAACCAGAACTGAGCTTTGTTGGTTTATTTGGTTGGGGTTTTTTAGATTCTGGTTCTTGCTGATAAATTAGAAATGAAAAAAAAAAAAATCTTTTCCATTTTGGATACAAAGCGGTTTTATACATTACTCAGTTAAAACTTATGATTTGCCTGATGAACTGCTTAGATTGAGGGGGTTTTATGTCTTGGGATCAGACTGAAAGGCAAGGAAGGGTAGACTGGGCACAGACTTACTTATTGTTACTTGTCTTGAAATTGATTTTTTTGATCCAGGCTGCTATTCCAGGTCAGTGTGATAAAGTCATAGACTTACAGTGTGTGCTGTTAATTACACAACACTGGGAACAGTACAGGTGTTCAGTGGCTGAAAACCAAAATATAATTTTCAGCTCGTACAGGTTTAACCAGTTTCTTATACAGGGTATCTCATGCATTCTCTGCCTACTGTTACTTTTTAACTTTTATAAGTCTTCCTGTCATGTGAAGAATTAAATTGCTATTTTAAATCTATGCTAAACATGCATACAAATTCTTGTTGTAGGACCACATAGCTGTTGATAGTATTTAAATTTGGTATACTGGTCATCTTGATATCACAAGTGTCTTTGGAATGCTCCTTTAGCTCTGGAAGGCAGTCAGTCAGCCCAAAGCCCAACTGCTTAGTTGCACGTTGAAGATCCCCATTCCTGTAATTTTATAGCTATTATGACTGATGTCCTATTTTTTTCAGGCCTTCACAACACTTATGCAACATGCCAGAGACTGATCTGTACCCTTGCTGTCTGTAGATCCTTGTTAAACCTCCTGGCAAGCCTGAAGTATCATCATGTGCAGTGATGGTTCTCAAGAGGGACCCTGTTGATACAGGAGCTATCAGTGGCTCTGTTTATTTATGTGAAAGATGTTTCTTCTGTGAAGATAAAAAGCTCTTAGTAACATGTGATGGAAATTGACTTTTCTTTGACAATTCTATGGATCATTAACACAGGCAAATGAAATTTAAGTACTTGAGCAGTAAAGACTCAGATGAGTTGAGAAATTCCAGAAGGTTGTTCCAGAGATCACACATCATAATCTTCAGAGTTCATTATTGGCAGTAACTTGAACTGGTCTAGATTTGTTGGCCAATAGTGAGATGCAAGTCTGAAAATTTTGCTTTCGCTTATCATATCATCTTAATTTTAAAAGGGGCAGATTTTGTGACCTAGTCTTGGGACAGGCAGTAAGTTGCCCCAATTGCAGTAGGTGCTTAAGAGAAGTACAGACCTGTGATTGCATTTGTAGAGATTTGATACCTGGGCTCTGTCTGCCTACAGAAGTGACTCGTGGCAGCCTGAAAATAAAGGAAAATGCAGTTAGAGTAAATGGACTTGCAAGTAGAGTAGCAACAAGCATGGAAATGATAGGAAGAGGCTTCAGAACTACGTGGAAGGCCCTGTGGAGAGTGGGAGTGGAACATTATGGAAAGTGCACTTAGCCTATATGATGGACAGTGTTTGAAGAGAAATGCTTGAACAGCTTCCAGCACAGCAATACAACCCATTTTCCAGACCGAAAAGCTGAGGTCAGTGAGCAGGAGATCATTGCACAGGAGGTCGCTGGTCTCCAGCAAGAAGCTCTACATTGATGCTGTCTCTGTAAGCCTGGAGAATGGGTACTCATGTGGAAGAGACACTGAGAGAATAGCAAAAGGATAGACTCGATGCTGCTAGCAAACATGGTACTTAAAAAAGAGTGAACCTACAGTTGCCACAATACCTATTTAACCTGTATAAAGAGTTTATCTTGAGTTTTTGTGTGTATCTTTTCCTATTTTTTTTTCTTCATGAAGTCATCTGGTTCAGCAGCAGTAAGTGTTTATGCCGGGGAAAGAATACCTCAGATTCTTGCCCACAGTTTCTGGTTTTGGGAAGATGAATTGATTTATAAAGAGACAAGTACAAAGATACAGTAGTTTCTTAGAGGTAGTTATAATGAAAAATTTCAAAGAGAACTCTCTTGGTTTATGTATTTTGGCTTATGTTGAGCATATTATAGTTACTGTGGATAACAGCTAATATTTTGATACAAAAACATGGCTTGTCTTGAATACATGAGGGATGGCTGTATTTACCAAATCTTTATAAATCTAGTAAATACCAGTGCTGTCAACAGGTGAATTTGGAAAGAATATAAAAATGTGAGGAGTTTGTTAAAAGAGTAGGTGGAGACAAAGGTGAGAGCCCAAAAATGAAGAATTCTAGAACTGAATTCTGTTGAACAGGCATTATAGTTTTCTTGGAAAAAAATAATTGTGGGATCATAAATGCCATTTCTCTGAAGCGCATGTTTCCTATGTCAATAGTGGCTGTTTCCTGATGAAAGAGAAGAGATTTTTTTCAAAAAAATCTGTTCTTGACTTTTTTATTATTATTTAAATAGTAATAATTAGCAATAATTGGCATATGGACAATTTATTATCCATATGCCAATTATTGCTATTTAATATATAAATATATATAAATATATATTTAATATATATTGCAATTATTGCTATTTTATATATGCTTATACATACTAGAAAGAGGAGCATTTTACTAGTGAATTGCTCTTTGCACATCCTAACATAGCTTTATTAAAAAGCTTTAAAAATGTGATAGAACTTGCAAGATTGGAGTTTGCAAAATCAGAAATTTTAAATTTGTCCTGAATGTTTTCAGCTGGATGATGCGTTGAAAAATGGGGTGTAGTGGTAACTGCGTGGAAGCTACTATGTTTCATATCCTGACTATAATTCCATATGGCACAGAATCACTCTTGGGTCACTTGGGGTCAGCTCTCCTCCCCAACTCCTTGTGCACCTCCAGCCTCCTTATTGGTGGGGTAGGGTGGGGTGAGAAGCAGAAAAGGCCTTGACTCTGTTTAAGCACACTCAGTGCTTAAATCCTTCAATTATCAACAGTTTTCAGCACAATTCCAAAACAAAGCCCCATAGTAGATAGCACAAAGAAACAAGCCAAAACCAGCACAATGGGATCATAAAAAAAACTGTTTTCAAGAGAGAAAAGTAAAGATAAGGTCGTTTTGGAAAAGCAGCAGAGCTGTAGGACAAAGTATCTTGGCAACACAAGCAGTTTTGAGTATATAGACACACTGTTACTTGTAGTTGCAGTAAAACCTTTATTGTTATGTTCTGTTTAAGATAACCACAACACAATCTTTAGGTGCACAAGATGTATTTTCAATAACACTAATTTTTTCCATCGTGAAATATGCTTTTTTTAATGAACTGGCTGTTTGATTCACTCAGTTCATTTTGTGTACTCTTGACATATTTACTGCTGTTTGAATACTGCTCTGGGGACATTTGGTATTTCTTAGTGATTTCACGAGCGTTTCTAGTGAAGCACGTCATGAGCAAAGCACAAAAAGCTCAAAATGTGGGTGTAAATAAGTACTAAGTGCTTGTGAAGATCAGATCAGCACACAAACAAGTTGTACTTCCAACTGAAGTTGTTTTTGCTTCTCCTGCTGTGCTTGTATCCACTGGCCTTCTCTACAGCTGAAACACCCAGTGACCAAGTGTTCACCCTGTGTGAGAGTTGTTGAGTTTTGATCACTTGCAGCAAGTTTAGTTAGATTGGTAGAGGAAGCATTTTTCTGTTCTCCCTAATCTGGCCTATTTGCATTTACTTGGTACCAGCACTGGCATTATTATGATCCTGGGATTAAATACTTTCAAAGACTTCAGTTTCTTTTTTGTATTGTTTTGTTGTTGTTGAGGTTTGTTGTTAATCACATTAGTCCATGAACAGGCTTCCTGGGGGTTGAACAGAGGTACAGAGGAAATACAAAATGTGGTTTGTGAGGAAGGTAATGCTTCCTCAGAGGGCATCCATCGAGCAACTCAGTTGTGTTGTAAAATCTGGGCCAGTGTTTTCACTTAATGTTTTAGACCAATGTAATTTGGCTTGGCTTCAAAATAATTTAATTCCATCCATTCTAAGTGATTAGTTCCTGCCCTTCCTTTTTGGGTCATTGCATATTTTGCCTGGCATAGACTGATCAGGGCTAAAGCGGAAAGTCTGGTTATATTAGACTATTTTCCATCTAAGACATCAGAATCAAATATTCAAACTTTTATGTGTTGGAAGAGCATCAATTGATCTTCTTCACATGTACACAATTTTCCATATAGGTTGTTATTTTAAAAAGCTAAATTAATTAGTTATTGAGGTGTGTGGGTGCATCAAAGAGATCAGTGAAAACTTTCCAAAAGCTCAATATGTTTTATTAAGAGTACTAACTGTTACGGTATTTTCTCTTAGAATAAAAGATTTATTTTTTATTTTTTTTTTTTGTAGGTTTTCACTTCTTCTTCTTAACCTGGAAGAATATTACTTTGAACAGCACACAGCTAATCAAATTATAAATAAAGATTGCAAAGATGAAAGGTACAGAACTTTTACATACCTTAATTTACTGGAGTCATTCTAGGCTTATGTATGCATGAATGCATGCGCAACTTTTTTTTTTTTTAATTGTTCCTTTTAGAAAATTCAGAGGCTCCCTAAAAATCTGTTCAAAGTCAATTATTTTTGAACCAGATGACAATATCCAGCCCATTATCAAGGTAAGCAGTGAAAACTTAAATTTCTTGGTAAATAAAGATTCTCTTTAAAAAGCTTCTAAGAAAGACTGTGTATTTTTATAACTTGCTGCAGATACCATTGAGGGATTGCATTAGTATAAAAGCCCCAGAAGATAATGAAGCAAATAACCCTTTCACACGGTAGGTAAATTTGGGATACTGTGTGTATTTAACTTCCTTTAAAGCCCAAATGCCCATCATTTCAAATATCTTATTTGCATTTTAGGAATACATCTGGAGGGATTTCTGTTGTGTGTAGCCAGGTAAGACCTGCATAGAATAGATTCTTGATGTATAAATGGGTGAGGTTGCATAAATGAGCAAGCTTATGTTCCTTAATGATATTCTTTCTCAAAGTTGTAGTCCAAGAGTGGGAAGTTCACTGAAAACAAAACTAATTATTGTCAAAAACTTTTCATTAATGTGAAACTGTTTGTGCTGGAAATTGCAAACTGTTAATGGCTTCATTAAGTCATTAATTCAATAAATTGAACTTTTTGCCTTGTGCATTTTATAATGGAGCTTAGGGAAACCTTAGAATTGAATGAAAAAGGAGAATAGACTGTAATAGAACTTGTTTTTAATCATCTTTAGTTTGGTCTTGTTACACTGTATTCATCTACTCTCTGCAGCATGTTGTAATGGCAAAGCCATCTCGGTCTCTGTGGTTCAGCTTTGTGAAAACTCTGGACTGTTTTCAGAAGTTGTCCTGAAATACTGTCTTCAAGTTTCTGTCAAGAGTTGTGATTGTGGCTGTATTCATTCTTAGAGTTAACCAATTAAATTCTTTAAATTCTGCGCTTTAAATTCTGATAAATTTAAGTTGATAGGTGTTCCAAAGCTGTAAAAGTTAAAAAAAAAAAAAAAAAAAAAAAAAAAAAAAAAAAAAAAAAAAAAAAAAAAAAAAAAAAAAAAAAAAAAAAAA